>JAKRZM010000799.1:260172-287518 GCA_036379175.1 Heliconius cydno galanthus | reverse complement strand
CAGACAGACACGAAAAGCGACTTTGTTTTATAAGATATAGGATAATTAACATTAACTATGAATAACATAAATTGTCATTAAACCTTTACTATTAAACAAGAACAAATTTAGATAAATTAAAATAGGACTGCAATTGAATTTATTAAACAAATACAGATATCAACCTGTTCAAAACGTGTAATAATTAATCAAAAAGAGACATTTTACCCTTCAAAACATTTTGAACGTAAAACGAAAACAAAAAAAACCACTGATTGAATAATCCATTAGGCCACCATTGCACCTACTACCTACTGTACTCTACCTTTGACATTCTCTATAGCGTTGCAGCCTGCAGCCTGTAGGGGGGCAAAGCACTGTACGTTGGGGTAGGTCGAGCACTCCCGGAACGTCGAGACTACCGCTACTTTAACACTATTGGAAATCCAACTAAAAACTACATCGATATACATTGCTGAGTTACAATAAACATTTTTTGATATATTTCATAGCGACAACGCAATGGTCTTATTTTTTTTATTTTAGCTTTTTTGGTAGTGCGTCTGGTAATAGTATGCAGTAGAATTATATCTCCCCAAAGAAAACAAATCAGGTGGAGTAGTCAGACATACATATTAGTAAATGGGTTGTGCGTTATTATGCTTAGAATGCTTAATTCTGTGTGCGGTTTAGAATTTTAGTTCTGTTATCAGTCTGAAATGAGGTTTTTTTAAATAATAACAATAATTTATTTAATCACTTGCTAAATACTACTCAATGCTGAAATAATTAAAATGAAATCCTTTTAATTTGTTACGAACAGGCTCGAGTGGTTTTCTAAAAGATTCACTAATTAAATGCAAACATAATTACAAGACATCCAGACGCTGTTTATGAAAAAATAAAGGGAATAACGCTCACAAAGCCCAGAATGTGGCTGGTTAATATTAAAATCCTATATTTTCAACTTGCTGGCTGTTCAGAAACACAACTCTTCAGACGCGGAACTAAAATTGAACGTTCACTTCAAATTAAGCCTAAATAACAATAGATAGGGTTTATATTTCAATATTTACTATCCATTACAGACACCAGCTACGTTATAGCACTGCATTGTATAGTTTACATACAACATTGATATTTATTACGGCAAATTTAAAGACTAAATTGCAACGCCTGACTTTTGCATAAGCTCATTTGATGGCGCGAATGCATTTCCACTTGCATTCAAAATATAACTTTAACACCAACAATTAAAACTGATGTTTGAGTATTTTAGTACTGTATATAGGCTATTTAGGTAATAACCTGTACGTACAATTCACAAAGAGTCTGGCCCTGGAGCCGAGAGCCGAGCTGGTTCGATCGTATCCCACCATACCGAATTAAACACTGTTGCAATCAATGGAAATGGAACCATGCTTCCCTTTGCATCTTCGTGAGATTACATTTTGAGAGGCTTGAGAGAATATAATAGGTATGTGAGGTCGCTTATACTCTTATGTGTGAGGGTATAATAATGGAAATAAAGCAATTATGTGAGACCAGTAGTGGGCCAGGATTACAAAGTTTGATTCAAAAGCGTAAGCTAAACTAAAATGTATTGCTTTAATACCAAATTTTGCCGTACTTTTAAGGCTACTGTTTTTTAGGATTTAACTACAAATATATAGTTTTCAGATTTAAGCTTGAACTAGCTGAACCTAGAATCTGTAGATGCTAACTGTCAAATTTCATAATTTTAGTTTAACCGGAAGTACCTTATTAATTTTCATTCCCTTCATAGTGTCGAATTATGACATAGATTCAATTATTAAAGTACCTATAGACTATAGGCGCAATGGCACAGTGTCTGACTGTAAATGTCGATTGTGGGTTCGATTCCATTCAGAAGAATAAATTATATCGATTCTTCGCTCTGGTAAATAGACAAGGCACGACGTTGAAATTCGCTATGTAATATGAAATATCTCGAAAATTGGAATTTAGTGTTCAAACATTAACTTTTTATAAACAAATATTATGACATATATTAACATTTTTAATATATTTTATCATTTGACATCGCCCAAATGATTTCTAGGAGCCACAAATTTAAATAAAATAATTTTAAAACTATTTAAGCTAAAAGTGTATGCAAAAAATAATTTAATATACGCCGCAGTCGTTGCGTTTACTTAAAATATTCAGCGAGAAGTATATTGCATTTTAAATTGATGTCAGAATACTAAATTATGAAATAAATATATTTAAATGTATGTATGTATGTACATAGTAGCGGATGTCGGGACCGACAAGGATTAGTTGCAACGTCCCATATAAGTACTTAGACTTTGTGAGGCGGTCGTGATTTACCTATTGAATATTTGGGTCTTTTTTTACTTGATGGGCTGAGGGAATCTGATGATAAGACACTCCCGTCGTCTTTATATTTATGACAGGGTAGCCCGAGAGAGCTTAGTGTTAACACTCTATCCCCCACTGCCGTATAATTTTCGAAATATTGCGTCGGTGACGGAGCACAACGCCGTTCTATCTTCTTATTCGAGGAAATGAAAATATCTCATTCACTGAGTGAAAATAAAAATTTTAAGATATATAAATTTGATCTTCAACGTTCCATATGAAAGCAATGAAATAGTCGTGATTTAATTATTTACAAACACACTTAACAATTCTTTGGTGCGTTAATTATTTTACGAGGATTTTCTTTTATTAGTGAAAATAAAATTACATTTATTCTGTATTCAGTTGAGTCATTAATTAAAAAGTGCTTGTACTTTAGAATTAAGTTACATAAAAATATCAGTAATGTCAATACTAGTGGAAGTTATTTTTTAAATATAATTTAACTCACAGCTATTTTTTAAATATAATTTAACAAAAGACCTTCTACCTTCCCGTTTTAGCATTTAATTTAACATAATAAATTAAATCTTGAATTATGTACTAAATGATATATAGCAAGGTAGTCGGAGGGAGAGGCAAGGCACTCCATTTCCCACTTTTCGCAAAAAAATTCGAGATATTCCGTAATATCCTTAAAACAGAATCTTAAATTGATTCTTTACAAGATATTATTCCAGTGTTTTTTCTGCTAACCTCAGAAAAACATAGTATAATTCATATTAAAAAAAACATTTATGCTTCGCTTCAGTCCGGACACTGTCACATTTTTGACGAACGAAAAAAGCGAAGCATCAAAGAGCGTAAAATCCAATAAGTATGGTAATAGGCTTCGCTAGGAGAGAGACGGCACGCTGAGCCGTACAGATTTAATAAGGAAATTAAAAATCGCACTTTTCAAAGGCGAATCATATTTTCCTTTTCTATTTGGACCCCTTTGTACATTTACGGGTGCATATCGAATATAATTTTAATGAGCTGTATTTATACTTTTATTGTAGAAAACTTTCTATTTCTATGTTGAAATGTCTAACAGATCATTTTGCATTCGGAAAAGCGAACAAAAATTATATCGTATATCACGACCTGGAAACATTTTAATAAGATGTTATTTCGCAAAGCTAAATGTCAATATTATTATTTTTTCACATATTTTGTGCACTCTTGCAGTAAGAGAGGAAGAAGAGACATAGAGGTAAGTATGACGTTGCTTCAAGACCTTGGGTGATGTGAAGCATTTAACACCGCGACGGATTTTTTTAAGAAAAACAGCCCTACGCGTTTTCCCGTAGGTAGTTTTTCCTAAATAAAAGGATAAGGCAAGATATCCCCCAATTGCAGTATATATATACAATTAAAACTTATATTATTTACTTACGTTGTTTCTTTAAAAGTCTGAGCTAAGTTTTAAAGCTAACACAATTGTGTGGTGACAAAATTTTTTAAAAATGTCTAGACACTTCATTATCGTTGCAACTTCTGTTAGTCGCGCAAATACGTCAACTTTTGTTACTTTTCTATTTTGTAAAAAAATCTAACAGAATAATGTAAAAAAAAATTATTATATGAATAGATTTTTGATATAAATAATATAATCGTCGCGCTATTGAGTAGTTTAATTTACCTTACATTCTACTTTCAATTCATAATGAACACCGAAAAGGGATCTAGAATACAGAATACTCTTATACTCTTGAAATTGAAGAGTTTTATTGAAAAATAAGAGATTTAGTTATAATTCATTTAGTTAAAGTGTTTGACTACATCTCCCCAAATACATATAATTTAAAGTATTTTAATTAAGTAAAAACTTACTAGCTACCAAATAAATTGAAGTTATATTTTATAAACATATAAAAATTGGAAGCTTACAGTTTTAAAGAGACCCGTATTCGGGTCCTGCTTCGTTCAAATATTTATTATACGTTTTTTAAAAACATTTTTCTCTCTAGAGAAAGAAAAATATACTAGAGTACGGAATACCACTTTGATTAAAGTGTAACATATATTGAACTTTTCAGAACTTATCTATAAAAAAGTAACTTCTAAAAACTTTCATTATTACAATAATATTTACCCGCTATATGGTAAAAGTTAAAATTATATTCTTTTATCTCAAGATGTACAAGTTGTATGTGTATTCTAAGAATATATTAAAAAATGCATAGCTTCTCGCAATAGTAGTGAGTTCGATTACCACTTGGAGTTACATTCTGAGATAATTTTGCAATGCATATCTGTAAATGAATATAAACATACGTGTGTTCAGCCAAACTTCCTTATAGATTCTACAAATTTTAGTAAAGTTTTCTTCCAGAATCTATTAATCAGGCTAAACATATAACCTGTGTATAGAAAACGCGTTTCCACTGCATTGATTTTTCTTTGCTGCACCCACGTGTCGCTACTATACCGTAGAGGTAGGTAGGGAAAGAGGTAGGTATAACCACGCCGGTACCAGCACCGCATTGTGAACTGCCGCGGGCGTTGATATACTTACATTCTATCAGTTCACACCAGTAGACGGTTCCTTCTAACTTAGTTATCAACAGAAATATGCTTTTCTGTAAATATTATTCACTATTCAAAAATATATGTGGTATTATTTGAATTTTTAACTGAGTTCAAAAAGAAAAATAGTTCTGAATTTAACTATTTTGTCAGTCACAGCAAAAAATATTAACTCATTCTCTCTCTCTTTGGTTATTCATACAGCTTCACGTTGCATTCCGCATGCAGCAGGGCGGCAGAGGAACCCTGGGACACTCCGTCCCCCCCCTTACCACCGAATTCTGGTGGCATTGCGTGTTGAGTGGTGAAATACAACGGGGCCATTTGCCGCGCTCCCAGATTAAAAATAAAAAAATAATAAAATGGATTTTGGAATGTAAATTAGTGCGTAAGTGTAGGGATTGTAATATAAAATATAAATTCCTTCTTTTTAAATTTATAGACATAGTTTTGATATAGAATTTCGTTTTCGTTTTTCTCTTCAAATTAATAATATGAAATATTAAATCAAATTTAGTTCAATCAAAGTTTGTTACTGTGAGTTAATAACTTCAATATCGGTCAAACTGTACTAGAGGTAGAACTAAAATTAGGCTACTTCAGCATTAGCGTTCGTATACTAGCTAATTCACTTCTGCTGTGTTTGATATTAAATATTAATTTTCATAAAAAAAGGCAAACTATGTCTTTATATATTTATTTGAGGATTGAAGATGAGGATGAATACAATTTTGTCTCGAATTGTATATAAAGAAATATACCTAATGTAATGTCATGTAGAAGTCGACTTATCTCAGGCGTCTCGCAATTATTAAATAAAAAATATTTAATTTACTATACTTTGAGCAGTTTCAACAACGGCGGAACTCAACGCCGCCTCGTTACAGACCGTGGAAATGAAAACATTACATATGTAATTTCCTCGAGTGGATATCGAACCCACATCCTATGCGTCACGACTGGCCTCAATCAAAAAAGTAAATATTCCATTATTTAACAGTTTTCACACCCTACAGTCATTACTAGTGATGTATGTGATGCAGTATGATGTCTCCTGGACGCGAGCCAGGTAGTGGTGTACGCCACGTCCACGTACAATAGAGAAGGTAGCAATGCACTGAAACAAGAGTTCAATGTGTTTTATCTTAAGAATTTGGTAACTTTCCAGCTTGGTTACATGTGTAACTACGCTACTTCTTCATATTAGAAAGAAAATTCTCTAAAGTTATTCTAGTATATGTGGTTTTGCTTCCTTTTTTGCCTTAATTTATGTACCCATAATAATTTTGTGGTGACAGGTGCAAAATATTGACAATAATAATAATATATCACCCTTAATATATACTATTTTCCGAAGCGCCATAAATAAAGAACCGAACCGTACTATTTTCAATTGGACTCGAAGGGAGAAATGAGAAATTAATTTAGGCGAAATATATTTTCATTTAAATTATCCCAAATCTCTTGTACCACCAACTCAGTTTTGCTCAAATTATTATTTTTTATTATTATATTATATTTATAAAACGCACATATATATTAGTAATACGTATATATGCTGAAAATTATAAAAAAATTATTACCCAACATATTTATTATGAAGAAGTTAATTATTATTTTTGATTATATTCAACATTTCTATTTGAATTATAAGAATCTCATAAGGAAATTAGATAAAACATACAAAATAGAACAAAAAAGATAACTTAAAAACAATTTTTATTAAAAAATTCTTGTACGCAGTGAAGCTATACTTTATAAAAGGAAATTATTCATGCTTTTTAAACTAGCTTGCTTCGTACCTACGAGTATAGTGCTATTTAAAGTTCGCTGTTGTAGGTGTTTTTTTCTAAGATAGCCCTATGACGTAAATGAAGGGTTCAAGTTTCATTTAACAAGAATAATTATAAAGATTAATATCATATTTAATCTTTATATAAATTATGTAAGAATGATTGATTTATTACGTACATATATGGATTTACTGTTTATTTTGTGAGGCTAAAATAATAATTCAGGTGAGTGGAAATCGAACACACAACCATAGCTCTTAAAACATACGCCCACTGCGCCTCGATAGCCTTAAGGATATTTTTTGAAAATAAAACAAAAAAAAAATCTTTGATTTCCAAATGTTTCCTATATAACAAGAAAAATATTATTTCAGGTTTATGGGTAGTTTTCAGTATAACAGCGCGGCGCGGCTCCGTGCATATAAACGTAGGGTGTGGTGGCATTAACTTTGTTTTAACCTAATTCATAGCGGTAAATCCCTTATCATTGTGACTGAATGAGGAATATTGTCATATTTTTAGTAGTAGGATTTTATTGTGTAGATGTAGAGCTGTTTGTCATAATTTTAAACTATATTGAATGAAATAAGCTTAATAAAGTCCTAGTATAAGCAATCAATTTTTATACCATAGACTGACCGAAAACATTATTGGTTGAAATTCTACTTTAAATTATCACTAAATTTTCTCTAATCTTTTCATAATAATGTGGTGTGTGTGTAAATGTTTTAATTATTTAATTTCCACAGTGGGAATCGAATCCACACCTGCATTTACAGTTAGACGCTGTCACACTGCTCGCCCCATATTACTGAAAAACTGAAATTAAAATAATAACCTATATACAAAGAATGAATATCCCACTATAATGAAAACGGTGATAAATAAAGGCGTGTCTTGTATCGGAGCGCGTAACGAACGTATGTACTGAAACACTTTACTTTGAAATTCTGCATACTGCAGTGGAGATGCGCCATGAAAGTTTAAAAACCCATGTATTTTGGATGAAATGCAATATCGATATGTTTACTTTAAAGAAAATGGATGTATGTATGTACTCGTGTACGTTTAGGCCGTTGGTGCAGTGTGATAGTGTTTGACGTCGTCGAGATAGTTGTGGGTTCAATTCCACTAGGATAAATTATTTTATTTTATTCATTTTTATTTCTCTCTGGCAGCGCGGTTATGAATTGCGTCTATCAACACGTAATGTCTCGAAAATATGGAGGATAGTGGAGAATGAATATCTTAATATTACCTTTCTCTGCATATTCCGCTATGCGGGAACTGCTTGAAATTGTTTTTCTTTTTTTTCTTTCGTATTTATTTTTGTAATAAGAAATTTATTATTATATTAAATAATTATATTTTTTCTCTTAGTACCATATTTTTACCACTAGGTTTCCAGGTTCTCTCTGCCTACTCTGCTATGTGCGATATACAGAGAGAACCTAAAAAAAATACAATTATTAATTATTCTTTCAGTAATAATATAAGCATCCAAGAAAACGCAGTGTTCCCTGCAATAAATTACTGTATTTAGATAGTGATAGGATCCAACATTATACTGCGTAAGCAAACCAGGGAAACATGTACTGTTCATAAAAAAAAACGTAAAACTCACAACCAAAAAAAACATGTAAAACATCCCTAGCAAAAAAAAGAATAATAAATCAAATCATACTAACAAAGTGCATAAAGCGCAGTGGATGTCAATCGGAGCCTGAAAACAGTAGGCAGTGTAACAATTAGCAGTGCGCCCACCGCGGCGGGGCCCCACTGCGAAGGATTAGCGCTCCGAGGGGGCTTTTCGAGATTTGCTGATGCTACAAGGGTTCCCAGACAGATTAGTGCCGATGTTAATGGAAAATATAATTATTTTATCTGTTTTTCTTTTTTTAAGTTTCACGCTCTATCCCGTACATAGCAAAGTGGGTAGAGGGTCTGGGAGCCTAGTGTTAAGACACTCCGTTTCCAATTTATACGACGGAACTTTTGCCGCCTTTTGCCTCTTTACCAATGGGGGGCTTGTGCCACTACGCTACGACTTAAAAAAAATTATATATTATATATTTAGTTATAAATGTATTAAAGTAACATAATATTAGAATTTAAGTAATCCCTAATTATTATAATGAAGGTTAAGTCTAAATATGTTAAGTTGCTGCCATATTATAAACAGTTAATATAAAAAGAATCTTGATTTTTAATTAAAAACTCTACGTGGTACAGGTCTACATCATATGTGGTGTACATGCAAGAGAAAAAAATACCTTGCAAAAACCACTTCTAAAAACAGCATCAGAACATACCCCATTATATAATATCTATTTGAATAGAAAACTCTAAAAGTAATTAGAAAAAAGAAAGTCCCAGAGCGAGATCGAAAACAAGAATTTTCCGCGTTGAAGTTTCTAAATGGAAGGCGGGTGCAGAGGTGGGCGGTCGCCACGGCAACCAGCGTTGCAGGAAACTGCACAATCGATGCCGCCAGACGCTGTGGATCAATGTGTCTCTAGTACTACGCCCGGGGAACCTGCCCGCCCTGGTGTGCGTGAGGCCCCCGCCCGCCTTCCCGCGCCTTACCCCGCTCTTCCCGCCCGCCCCACCACTCAACTTGAACTGACTACTGACGTAGCGCGACACTGACCGCGTACAAACGTGACGCACACTCGCAAACCCTGCAGCTCAGTCCGTACTGGCGCCTTCGCCTGTGCGAGTAAATCCCCGGGACTTGTCCATGTGTGGGTGCGCTCTATTTTCATATTGGGAAAGTTGAATTGGTTGCGTGTGTGCACGTTGTGTGCATGTGTGCGTGCACGGGGAACGCCGCGCCATGCCGCTGCAGCTATTGTTTATTTGTTATTATCGTCCAGGCCGGCTTTGTGCGGCTGATGATGTATAATCATTAATTGCTTTGTCTCGAAATCAATCACAATGACGCTACAGTCATCTAGTATCAATTGAAATGACTGATTGATTATCTAGGTATGGAAAAATTATATATTAATGTGAGTACTTTTTTTAAACAAAAGCACCTTTAGATTATATTTCAGCAAAAAGAAACACAATTATAACAATATTAGGTTGAGTGGTTCAAATACAATAATTTGGGATTCTACGTGACTCTAGAGAAACCCTCAGAGGATTACGGTGTTCAAACAGGGGGTGGAAATTTTCTTATAAATAAAACATATAAATGAGCCAAACAGATCCTTAAGGCGCTCAATATTGGGCTTATATTTGATAATTTAATTAGTCCAGAGAGAGACTGTTATTGGCAATATTTTGGTGACTGGCATAATATTAAAATATTTGTGTAGTCGCCTTTTCCAATCGATATTAGTCTTACCTATAGTCTTTAAATAAGAAATAGTTTCTACATTTACTCGAAACATTTAGAAACTTTTTTATTTACAATATTTTTTTTATTTACTGTTGTAAATTGCTGCACTTCCAGAGCGGGAAATGAAAATAATTAAAATCCCACATTTTTTCAACTGAAACCTGTTTCAACCTGCAACCATGGCTTGTATGAATATACAAGATTAATTACTTTAAAAAATAGCACAAGCACGATTTAAGCTTACAATATGGATAATGTATAGATAGTTGGTTAACAATAAGTTAGATGGTTAAAAAAATTACCTAAAATAAATGAAATAATTGATATTTTAATTTTTTTCGCTCTCTGCCACTCAACACGCCTCTAGAAATCGACGGGAAGTAGGCGGGGTGCTTTAATTCTGCCTACTCTGCTACATGCGCGATACAGTGGGAACCTGAGAATGATATGCCGTGATCGTGAAGTCTCAATACAGTAGAGATTACCTTTATATTAAAAAATAACAATATATAATAAGATTCTATATAAGTACTATCTATTATGTAAAACGTATGATGATATTAGAAAGTATTCTTGGAAAGGATCATATGTTTTATCTGAATTTCAAACATAATTGATATTCTTGTTATATTACAAACGAAAGTAAGACATATCAAAATGTCTGCCATGAGTTTTTATTTGATTAATATTAATAATTCTTAAGCAAAGCCTATATATTTTCAGTCATTTTTAAGTATTATATTATTTTTAAGTTGATAATGATGACATTCTTCTTTCACGGTTATTTTTCTCACATAAAATTTACTACGACTTTACTTTGAACCCACAACGAATTCAGATTCACCTTAGGCACATTAATATTAAAAAACAAGACCGAATTCCTAAAAAAAATAAAAATAATGATGAAACACTCTCACTGCTTTGTTATTCTAGAGTGGCGAACGTACAATAAATAGTAAGAAGGTAAATATGTAGTGACATCAACAATCGTGTACGTAATTAGCAGTGTGTGAGGCCTTAATTTGAAAATACCACTGGAAACTTTAGCTGGAATAGTCAAAAGAAATATTCTTATAATATTTTTTGCCTTAAAATATAAGTTTTCATCGTAGCGCAGTGGGAAAACATCTAGGTGTAAACGTGATGGTTGTGAGTTCTTAAGTTCTCTTGAGAATTTCCCCTCTCTGGTACTATCTAGGCGGAAAACAAAGTATCTTTTCTTTGTATATCGAGTCCACAACCTCTCGTATTTACGCTTGTGCCGCTGCAAAAACATAATATCAATTATAAAAATAGATAGACTAGTCAGAGGGTTCCTTACCAATTTCATAATTGTAGGTTAACAGTAAGTACAATATATTATATAGTATATTTTGAGGTACGGAGTCCCAAAAAAAATACTTTTAAAGGTATCTAAGTATAAGAATTAAATAAATTTGTGTATACCGTCCGTCACATCCAGCTCTTAGTATATCGAAGCGAAGGCTCGGCAAGCGCATTCGGGGTGCGACCATGCGTCATAGCGCTCCGCCTACCGTGCTGTAGTACCTGCTACCATCGCCGTATATTTTCATATATTATTGCATTTAAAATTAAATGGAAAAATTCATTTACTACTAAATACTGCATAAAACCACTCGTATTGATAAAAATTTAAAATCCAGAGCGAATTAAGTATCTGTTAAATTTAAATAATTAGTAATTTTTGACGTAAGAACTAAATAAGAAATATAGAATCTGCATTCTCAAATAGGTACTTAATAAGCTGTAGGTACATTTTCTTTGTTTTATTTTTTAATACTTGTCATACTTTAAATTATGGCCATAAAGCGATAAAAAATCTATCATTCTACTTTTAGTTCATTTCGTAACAGAAACTTACTTTAGAGTAAAGAAATGAAAATAATGATAAATTATATTATTGCGCGGGGGTGAGTTCCAACACTAAGCACACAATGCCTTCAAATTTGGCAAAAAGTAGGGAACGGAGTTTCTTAACACTAGGTTCTCTCTTGAAATGAAGTTGCGTGAAAAAAATCTTACTTTTATACGGCGAAACGTTTTTCTGCCGTGACCCTTGAAAATTGAGTCGTAATTACATATTATTTTCCCTACATACATTCTATATTTAATGCGAATACTGTATTTGCACCACTGATCAAATATTTAATCTATGAATGCGCTGACCAATTTCCATTTTTAATATTAAATGTGGTTGACTGTAGGTTCAGTCGTTGTTGCCTATTCCCTAGATTGAAGTCTTCAGTTCGATATTTTGTGTTTTAGTATCTACTATTTTATATTTGAGTATAGTTCACCCAACACTGAAATTCGTTTGGTAGGCGGGAGACGGTTGGGGGACTTAAAAGATTCCTATTTTTTTTTTGCATCGATAATGCAAACTGCTAAGCTAGAGATTATATATGAACTTAATAACACATACTATTTTTAGTCAATTTCAGTCACATTGAGTTAAGAAGCTATATGCATATGTACTCAATGAAATATTTATGGCAGTATTTTTTTATATATTGATATAGTAATTATATACATATGTAAATCCTTATAATAAAAAAAAATATATCTTGTGATACTGGAAAGTCAGTGAATGTCACAGGACCCGTCCTCATGAACAGACTACCAACACATCTCCTCTCGCCACTTGCTCTCATATTAATGGCGTGTTGTGAACTAGATTGTGTTTGTCTGTTTATATTAGAGAATGAGTGTACGCGTTAGTGACTGTATGTAATGAGAGAATGAATGAAGAATGTGCTTATAAATGCATATGCTACACATAGAAATAAAGAGCATGTGATATTAAATTATTTACTTATCTACATTTCCTCCCAAATTAAAAAAAACAGCGTCACATACCAGAATATGCTGACGGAACCTAGTGTTAAGACACTCCGTTCCCCAGTTTCCATCGAATTTTTGAGATATTGCATGTTGAGTGACGAAAGTTTGCTTTGACACCAGAGCGAGGAAATGAAAATATAAATGTCAATATATATTCGATAATCGAGTGGAAATCGAACCCATAAACAGTCGTGTTACAGTCACACACTTGTGTTCTTGCAGCTAAACTGGCTTCACTCCTAAACAATTCTAAATTAAGGCTAACAATTTCCATCGGTATATTATTATTTACGTGAAGCACGTTAAACATACAGCTACTACAATATACAAACTATAGAAGGTCTATATATATTTTACGAAAACACGTTACATGCAATACGAAGTTTATTTACCAAGAAGAAGATGAGATAGAGGAATATAGCCCCAGTAATATCAAATTTTCCGATAACCTCAAAGTAGTGTAGTACTAGTACGGAATCGAAATCGCGTAACTAAGGGTCTAGGCTAGGCATAAATAGTAAGAATGGAAAAAATAAAAATATATTCTACACATTTTTCCACTATTTGTTGAATCAAAATGTTTTACGGTAGGAGTACGTACATATTTTATATGTGGTTTTATATATTGGTGCAATATAACATGTTTTTGAATTAATCCTTTGTATTTTATAAGTTGGAATAGTTGGATATAGTTATGCTCTAAAGAAAATTTATATTTATAATTCATATTTTATTCGAGGCCGTCTTGGCCCAGGTGCACAAGGGTGTAAGTGTAACACGACGGTCGTGGGTTCGATCCCCACTCGAAGGAATGAATTTATATTTAATAATATTTTTATTTCTTCGTTCTGGCCTCAAGGCGATTTTTGATTAGTCATGTTGAGGTTGAGCACTAAACCCTAAAGTTAACTTACAAATTGTTATTAATAAACTAATATGTAGCAAAGAGGTCAGATCAGTCGATGCGATTGTAAATTTAGATTGTGGGTTTGATTTCCACTTGACAAAATTAAATATTTAATATATTTATTTCTTTGCTCTGGTAGTTATGCAAAGCACTGCGNCTTACCTATAGTCTTTAAATAAGAAATAGTTTCTACATTTACTCGAAACATTTAGAAACTTTTTTATTTACAATATTTTTTTTATTTACTGTTGTAAATTGCTGCACTTCCAGAGCGGGAAATGAAAATAATTAAAATCCCACATTTCTTCAACTGAAACCTGTTTGAACCTGCAACCATCGCTGGTATACAAGATTAATTACTTTAAAAAATATAGCGCACACACGTTTTAAGCTTACAATTTGGATAATGTATAGATAGTTGGTTAACAATAAATTAGGTGGTTAAAAAAAATAATAAAATAAATGAAATAATTGATATTTTAATTTTCTTCGCTCTCGGGAAGTAGGCGGGGTGCTTTAATTCTGCCTACTTTGCTACATGCGGAAACCTGAAAAAAAAATAGATGTGCCGTGATCGTGTAGTCTCAATACAGTAGAGATTACCTTCATATTAAAAAAAAAAAAAACAATATATAATAAGATTCTATGTAAGTATATATTACGTAAAACGTATGACAATATTAAAAAGTATTCTTGGATGATCCTTTCATATGTTTTATCTGAATTTCAAACATAATTGATATTCTTGTTATAAACGAAAGTAAGACATATCAAAATGTCTGCGATGAGTTTTTATTTGATTAATATTAATAATTTCTAAGCAAAGCCTATAGGCTGAAAACAATAATGTTTTCAGTCATTTTTAAATATTATATTATTTTTAAATTGATAATGGAGGACATTCTTTTCTCCTTTCACAGTTTTTCTCACATAAAAATTACTCCAACTTTACTTTGAACTCACAACGAATTCAGATTCTGCTAATTAAAAAAAAACCTAAATTACATTCCTAAAAAAAATAAACATAATGATGAAACACTCTCAAAGCTTTGTTATTCTAGAGTGGCAAACGTACAATAAATAGTAAGAAGGTAAATATGTAGTGACATCAACAATCGTATACGTAATTAGCAGTGTGTGAGGCCTTAATTTGAAAATACCACTGGAAACTTTAGCTGGAATAGTCAAAAGAAATATTCTTTTAATATTTTTTGCCTTAAAATATAAGTTTTCATCGTAGCGCAGTGGGAAAACATCTAGGTGTAAACGTGATGGTTGTGAGTTCTTAAGTTCTCTTGAGAATTATTTTCATTTCCCCTCTCTAGTACTATCTAGGCGGAAAACAAAGTATCTTTTCTTTGTATATCGAGCCCACAACCTGTCGTATTTACGCTTGTGCCGCTGCAAAAACATAATATCAATTATAAAAACAGATAAAGTACTAGTCAGAGGGTTCCTTACCAATTTCATAATTATAGGTTAACAGTAAGTAACAACTTTTGAGGTACGGAATCCCAAAAAAAAACATTTAAAAGTATCTAAGTAAAAGAATTAATTAAATTTCTTTATACCGTCCGTCATATCCAGCTCTTAGTATATCGAAGCGAAGTCTCGGCAAGCGCATTCGGGGTGCGACCATGCGTCATAGCGCTCCGCCTACCGTGCTGTAGTACCTGCTACCACCGCCGTATATTTCCATATATTATTTCATTTAAATTTAAATGGAAAAATTCATTTACTACTAAATACTGCATAAAAACCACTCGTATTGATAAAATTTTAAAATCCAGAGCGAATTAAGTATCTGTTAAATTTAAATAGTTTGTAATAATTTGTATTTTTTTTTATATTCGAAACAGAAACTTACTTTAGAGTAAAGAAATGAAAATAATGATAAATTATATTATTGCGCGGCGATGAGTTCCACCACTAAGCACACAATGCCTTCAAATTTGGCGAAAAGTAGGGAACGGAGTTTCTTAACACTAGGTTCTCTCTTGAAATGAAGTTGCGTGAAAAAAATCTTACTTTTATACGGCGAAACGTTTTTCTGCCGTGACCCTTGAAAATTGAGTCGTAATTACATATTATTTTCCCTACATACATTCTATATTTAATGCGAGTACTGTATTTGCACCACTGATCAAATATTTAATCTTTAAATGCGCTGACCAATTTCCATTTTTAATATTAAATGTGGTCGTCTGTACGTTCAGTCGTTGTTACCTACATTGCCTAGGTCTAAATCTTCAGTTCGATATTTTGTGTTTTAGTATCTACTATTTTGTATTTGAGTATAGTTCACCCAACACTGAAATTCGTTTGGAAGACGGAAGACGGCTTAAAAGATTTTTTTTAAAAGATTGCTATAATTTTTTGCGTCCAAAATGCAAACTGCTAAGCTAGAGATTATATATGAACTTAATAACACATACTATTTTTAGTCAATTTCAGTCACATTGAGTTAATAAGCTATATGCATATGTACTCAATGAAATATTTACGGCAGTATTTTTTTATATATTGATATAGTAATTATATACATATGTAAATCCTTATAATAAAAAAACATATATCTTGTGATACTGGAAAGTCAGTGTATTTCACAGGACCCGTCCTCGTGAACAGACTACCAACACATCTCCTCTCGCCACTTGCTCTCATATTAATGGCGTGTTGTGAACGAGATTGTGTTTGTCTGTTTATACTAGAGAATGAGTGTACGAGTTAGTGACTGTATGTAATGAGAGAATGAATGAAGAATGAGCTTATAAATGCATTTACTACACATAGAAAGAGAGAGCATAGTGATATTACATTATTTACTTATCATTAAACGCTTGGCTGGCGCAAATCAATGCTACATTTACTCGTCAATAAAAAAAAACAGCTTCACGCTGTATCACACATCAGGGTACACAGACGGAACCTAGTGTTAAGACATTCGATTCCCCAGTTTCCGTCGATTTTTTTTGGCATTGCATGTTGCGTGGCCATGTGTTGCAAGTTTACCTTGACACCAGAGCGAGGAAATGAAAATATAAATGTCAATATATATTCGATAATCAAGTGGAAATCGAACCCATAAACAGTCGTGTTACAGTCACACACTTGTGTTCTTGCGGCTGTATTGGCTTCACTCCTAAACAATTCTAAATTAAGGCTAACAATTTCCATCGGTATATTATTATTTACATGAAGCACGTTAAACATACAAACTATAGAAGGTCTATATATATTTTACGAAAACACGTTACATGCAATACGAAGTTTATTTACCAAGAAAAAGATGAGATAGAGGAATATAGCCCCAGTAATATCAAATTTTCCGATAACCTCAAAGTAGTGTAGTACTAGTACGGAATCGAAATCGCGTAACTAAGGGTCTAGGCTAGGCATAAATAGTAAGAATGGAAAAAATAAAAATGTATTCTACACATTTCTCCACTATTTGTTGAATCAAAATGTTTTACGGTAGGAGTACCTACATATTTTATATGTGGTTTTATATATTGGTGCAATATAACATGTTTTCGAATTAATCCTTTGTATTCTAAAGAAAATTTATATTTATAATTTATATTTTATTCGAGGCCGTCGTAGCCCAGGTGCACAAGGGTGTAAGTGTAACACGACGGTCGTGGGTTCGATCCCCACTCGAAGGAATGAATTTATATTTAATAATATTTTTATTTCTTCGTTCTGGCCTCAAGGCGATTTTTGATTAGTCATGTTGAGGTTGAGCACTAAACCCTAAAGTTAACTTACAAATTGTTATTAATAAACTAATATGTAGCAAAGAGGTCAGATCAGTCGATGCGATTGTAAATTTAGATTGTGGGTTTGATTTCCACTTGACAAAATTAAATATTTAATATATTTATTTCTTTGCTCTGGTAGTTATGCAAAGCACTGCGTTGAGTTCAGTTCCATTCCACTGAACACGCAGTGCTTCTAGAATTCGATGGATAATGGGAAAGTTTCATAATGGGAACAGAGTGTCTTATAAAAAATAGTTTCCGTCAAGATTCTTGAAGAATAAGTATTTTGTTACTATACTACGTGCCCATATTGCTACATTAGAAATAGCATAAAGCTGTGTTTCTTTCTGACTTTCTACTGTTTTAATATTTATATATTAAAATTACAATTGGGCAGTGTCTTTACGGAAAGCTCCACTCTATATTATGAATACAATTATTTTTTCCTTTTGCTACTCATGCATTTTCCATTCTACAACATTCATTTTTATATAAATAAAACTAACATCCTTATTCCAAATCAAGATTATAAATAGGCTGTCGTAGCGCAGTGGCACAAGCGTGTGACTTAAACTCGATCAATGTGGATTCGATTCCCATTTGAGGAAATTAACTATTATACATTAATATTTTCATTTCTTCGCTCTGGTAACAATGCAAAGCGCGGCGTTGAATTCTGCCACTTAACACGCAACGCTTTAAAAATTCGGCTGAAAGTGGAGAATGGAATGTTTTAACACAAGGTTACTTCTGCCTACGCTGCTATAATCAGAAAAAAAAGAAGATAAAAATGGAAGAAAATGCTAATAAAACTTCAATTTATTTCTGATCTCGTATGATTTATTCACAAAACAAGTTCGTTACATATTTACTTTATCCTCGTATGTATAAGAACGGTTTAGAGCCCTTGGGCGTCTAACATTTAACCTTTTCGCTGCCACTGCCTGTTTAGTAAACGGATACATCTAGTAACTATAGGTAATCGAGTATAAGGTACGTCGTACGTGGCAGTGTTACTCGACCTCTATTACCTCGTATTAATTTCATTACCTGATTCTGGTAACGAGGTAAAGCGCGGCGTTGAGCTCCGCTACTCAACACACAATGCCTTCAAAATTCGGCGAAAAGTGAGAAATGGAAGTGTCTTAATGAGATCGGAGTGCTTAACTCTAGGTTCCTACCCTGTGTGGGATACACTGTGGAGCTAATACAAATATTAACTTTACTTGGAAATAGAACCTGTACTTATCATACAAAAAATTAGTTCCATAAATATTCAAATGGAATTAGATTTTTATATAAATAGTTATCTACAGGAGGCGCGAGCGGGATGTAGTGGGGGGCTAAGGAAAATGTGCTGGTAATTTTCGGATCGCGTGCTGCGATTTATAGTCGAATACAATACGTTACAAAGATATACAGAGTTTGAATAACAGATGTGGAATATTTCGATAAGGGAGGATTTTTTTATTACAGTGTTGAGTTCCGCAACTCAACTTGTACTGTTCAGATGAGGAGTGGAATATGTAGTGATTGTTCATTTATTTCTTTCCTGCCTCGAGAAATACGAAAGCTTTTTAACAACTTAAAGTTTTCCTAAAAAATAATAATAATAATATAATATAAAAATATATTATTTACATAATATATTGGTTTTATATTAACAGGTACCAACTTCGTTATTACTTCAATATTACAAATTATTGTTATTAAGGTTCCGTACCCAAACGGGATCCTATTACCAAGAATCCGCTGTCCGCCCATCTATCTGTCTGTCCGTCTCTTACCAGGCTATATATATCTCATAAACTGTCGTAATTAGTTGAAACTTTCACAGATGTTGAATTTCTGTTGCCGCTAGAACAACACTTACTAGAAATCAAATTCAAATAAATATTTAACGGGATTTTCCATACCACAAATGCGACGTTTTTGCTATTTTTATAAATAATGCTACCCTTACATTTTTTTTCGCCTTTCCAACTCGCACTCCGCCAGTTCTTATATTTCTTGTATCAAATATGAGGTAAATTCACAAACATCCGCCCATCACATATTATTATTGGTACCAAAACATTTTGGCCCTTCCAGTGATGTTTTATTCATACTAAACCTGTATTTCATCGCTTCCAGCTTATAGGTCAGTTCCGGTCGGGTAAAAGCACCGTGTAGGCATTGTTATTATCATAATATGAAAACGTCTTAAAGAATTAAGTATTATATTTATAAAATATTTACCAAGTATCTATTAGATAATCTTATATCTTTTTTCATATCAAAAACTTTTTATGAACAAATAATAGCAGTATTGTATTTTTATTCACAATTATTAATAATTTGAATATTATTCTAACATAGTGTTTCTTATTTTTTAATATGAGGTAGTCGTGGTGCAGGCGAAGTCGTCTGACTATAGAAGCGATGGTAGCGGGTTCCATTCTCACTCGGGAGAATATTTCTTTATTTTTTTTCACACTCTGGTAGATGGAATGTCGAAAACAGACGAGACGAGAGTCTAACTATGACAACTAGCGTGAAGAGTTTTTTTTTTAATATTATAATAGAATATTGTAAAATCATAAATTTTATAATCAATAGGATCAGAAGTAAATAATATAATATTGTTCAAATTCGAACGAAATATATTAAAGCTATAAAAATGAGTTTTTCAATATAGGTAGGTACTAAGTATGTCAATAATACTTTAAAATATAAAAAGCCTCATTATATCTCTGAGTGGGTACCGTATAGCTAATTAATGTATGGGTGTTTGTATTTGACAAATGTAATTCTGTACAATTTTTAAATTTAATATACTAAAGTTAAAGTTAAAGCGAGGCGAGCATCGTTGCGGAGGGGCACAGCATGTGACTGTAACGCGACGGTTGTGGGTTCAATTCTCACTAGGGGGAATGAATTATTAATCTATATATATAAAAGGACTTGTCCTCACTGACTGAGGTAAGATGCACGCACAGCCGTAACCGCTGTGCGTAGAAACGTTAAATTTGGACAAAAGTTTAATTTCGTAATCTGGACATCCACTAAGAAGGGATTTTGAAAAATTTTAACCCTAAAGGGGTGAAATAGGGGTTCAAAGTTTGTATGGAAAAAAAAATAAATCGGCACCGATTTTTATAAAATCTGAAATTTAGATTTTTAAAAGTATTTAATTGAACACGTGTTTCATCGTTTTCTAGAATTCTCCCCCTAAGGGTGCAAATAAGAGGTTGAAATTTTGTATAGGTTTTTTTTAAATCGACACCAATTTTTATAAAATTTGAAATTCAGACTCTTAAACGTATATAATTAAACACATGTTTCATGGTTTTCTAGAATTCACCCTTAAATACGCAAGCGAAGCTGCGCGCGTCCGCTAGTTATAAATATTTTCATTTCTTCGATCCCACATACTGTTTCGTTTTATGTAAACGTTAATATATAATATAACCTTTCGTAATTATATTTCAATATTTCAAACCAAATTAGCATGTCACGTGTTCACTTCAAGGTTTTAAAAGTTGTGGTAGGAGTGTATGTAGAGCATCGAATAGGGAAAACCTGTGACTAAGTAGGATTTACCCGTCATTACTAGGATACCTAGAAGTGGTTTGATGGAAAATAGATTTTATAAAAAAAATAATGAATTTTCAAATTATTTTCATGTCTAAGTCCAAGTGACTCACCTGGTGCTGAATGGAACACTAAAGCTTAAGAAAATACGTCTTACTGTTATTTCTGAAGTAAAAGAAACTATTACTCCATAGCGCAGTGGCACAAGCGACTGTAAACGCCAGGTTGTAGGTTCGATTTCCACTCTAGGAAATGAAATACTTACATATTTATATTTATATTTCCTCGCTCTGGTTCCGCCACTTGTAATGAGTATCAAAAAATATAATAGTATAATGTATGTACATAATATAACCGTATAAAATAAATTTAAAACTTTAAGAGCAAAATTCTGGAAAATGTAAATAATTAAAATATTATAATTTAAACGGAACGGAAATTGAAAATTTCGATAAAAGAAATATTATTTCATAAATCACATATCCTCTTAATATATTAACCACATTATGGTTAAACAATCTTCATAAAAAAACATCCTGTAGGTCATGGGAAAAAGAAAACGAGTAAAAAAAACACCGAATGTTAAAAACTAAAGGTTGATGAGCGACGGAAGTGAGGGGCGGATGTGATCACCGCAGCCTGCACGCTGCACCGCGCTATACGAGTACACTATAGTATACTGCACACAGCTTCCATCATCTGGACTGAGTTGATTTGCCTTCTACATACGTTTATATGTATAAATAAGTTATTTATTATATTTTTTAAAATAACTATTGTATATATCTTTTAATTTTAATCGTGTTATTATATATTGTCAGCTTTTTTATTAATGATCTATGATTATTTTTATAGGTTTAGGCTGTAGTCTGGAAAAAGCAGGGTTTGCGCTGCAGTTTCTCCGTGCCACACTCGATCGAAGGCTTTCCTTTTCTCTCTTGTTTTTTTTCCAGACAATGGTGGATCAGGTAAAGGCAGAAGATCAGAATAGAAGAGCGACCAGAGACTAGGCGGAAGACATATTGTAAGTCCGATCCAGATCTATCTCTAGTCTCTAATATAATTTTCTTTTACTTTTCTTTAGTTGGTTTCAACGTTTGATATACAGCAAATCTCGATACTTGTTGAAAGTTAAGTTTATGTTATTTTCTGTATTACTATCGTCTGGATCTAAGTATGTTTACACAAGTTTTCCTCTTACAACATCTCTGAATAGAATTTGGCATAGGATCACAAATCAAAAGGTCTTTTATCAAATCACATTCTTAGACAATTCTTAGATAAATTCCTTGTAGAAAATACTGTAATCAATAAAAAGTCCACATTTGCGTGAAGCTTTTCGGGACTTTCTATTTTTGTATTCTACAGACTATATTCTATATTCCAATTTCCAAAAGTTTTAAAGTAAATTTAATTATATAATAGAATTTAAAATTTTAACTAGGCCCAGGAAATAAGAACATACATATATAAACGAGTATATTTTATTAGATGGCCCTTATCTAGCCTGATAGTAATATACTTACTTACTGATTTACTTTTATAAATATGCCTAAATAAAAAGAAGTAGCTAAAGTATATATTACATACATAATAATAAGTTATTTAATTAAACAATGAAATTTTAATAACACTTTAAAGCACATTGTACCCTACCGAGTGTACACCTGCGGGTACAAAAATAATCAACTTCCGACGTATACATATGAGAAAAACGTGTGATCGTGACCAAGCAGCTCTAGCGACAGATGGCAACCAAACTACCTATTATCAAAAACTATTTTACAAAATCGTTTAAAAAACATTGTTATGTCAAATTTTATCCCTATTTCTTAGTGGATAAGGGTAACAAATAAAATATTGATGTTTTTTATGATATTGTGAGGTTACAGTGTCAGGTTACGGGGCCCAGCATCCTGCTGCTGTGAGATGAGGTCTAGTGACAGTCTTGTTTGTTGAAAACAAATACGATATTAACTAGTTCATTCAATCGTAAAGTAGCAGCTTGTAGGCTTTGTCGACGTAGATTGTATGGGTAATGACCGTAAAGAATTTATTTATTAAATATTTTTTAGTTCGTATTTCAGTGTATATCTTAGAAGGGTTTTTTTTAATATATATTTTCTTCTTATTATTTTATAAACCACAATTATTTTATTCCTAATTAAATACTTGTTAAAAATATTTTCTTAGACATTTTATAATGACGAGCATTTAGATTTCGCCAATGATAATTTCTTTCGAGATTTTAGGTTTTTAAAAAGTAAGCTTTTATTTATGGTTGCCTTGCATTGATGTTGTTAAAAATAAAATTCTAAAATCAAAATAGTTTAAAAACTGAAAATATATTTTGTCATTGTCAAATATGCTTTTGTCACTTACAATTTATCCTATCCTATATATCCTAGACTATGTTTACGCTTGCATTGAATGGAAGAACTTAACGCTGCAATTTGCCTACCTGAGCATTGGGAATCGATCCTACAAAATAACTATAATAATCATCAGCTTCACGCTATATCCCGCACACAGTAGGGTAGGCAGAGGGAACGTTAAAACACTTTCTCCCGAATTTTTCAAGGCATTGCTGGTTGAGAGGAGGAACTCAACAACGGGGTTTTTGCCAGAGCGAAGAAATTAAAGTATAAATAAACAATAATTAATTCCCTCGGATGGAGATCGAATCTACAACCTGTCGCGTTTATACTTTGTGCCACTGCGCTTGCCAGCTTGTTCATAAAATAGAATTTAAATATAAATGTTTCACATACATTTCTAATTTAACGTCATTTAATAATTCCAGAATAAATTAGCATATGGAATTTTGCAATTTGTGCATTGAACTGTTCTTTTACCCGCCCACGGTTTGGTCTTGTAAATACATATTGACCATTTAAATGTTATGTAAGTATATTAAATAAATATTAATTTACAACATTTTATAGAGGCAAAAGTGCGTGCGGAGTTGAATTCTGCCACTCAACACGCAATGCCTCCAGAATTTGACAGAAAGTGGCGAACGGAGTGTCTTAACACTACCTAGTGTCTCTCCCTCTGCCTACCCTGATGTGTGCGCGATACAGCGTGAAGCTGAACATTTTATAATTATAATGGCCGTTACAGCGTTTGTCTACAAATTCAATTCTTAATCGAGAGAATTTCTTTAACTTCTTCGTTTTGGTAACAAGAAAAAGTACGGCATTGGCACACGATGTTTCCAAAATTGGATGGATAGTGGGGAACTGTATCTTTAACCCTAGATTAATTCCTCATACTATTTTTGATATGCACGATACGTGTTATTTTATTCTTCTATAATTATAATAAAAGAGGCCTAAAATATATTAAAGCATATTACAGTTTAATGCTAATATATAGAGATCATTGTTTTTCTCCCATTTTATTTCCATATCAATCGTTTAGCTTGTTAGAGGATTTCTTATAAATTTTTATTTTTTAATGTTAGTCTGAAGCGAAGAATGAACCTTGTTGTCATCGACGGGCTCGCGTTCCAGTCTGCTGTGCACTCCATACCCACCAATCAAATTATAGTAAATACATAAATATAAAATATAATACGTTATTTTTTATTTGAAACATTTTGTAGAAATCTAAAATTAATTTATATATAAATAGGAAATAATTAAATAATAAAAATATTTTTTTTACATCTCCCACATATGAGAAGGGTTGGAGAAAAGCTAGAGGAAAAAAATCTTCTCTCATCAATTTCTAGACAGAAAATCAAATGTTGCACTATTGCTTTACTAGAATATTTGAGTATGACATTTGAGTAGTTTAATAATTATATAGATAGTAGGACTTAAACCTGTGATTTTTAAGGAAGATTTAATGGACTTTTTTTTAATTTATTATTATTTTTTTAAAATTAATATTTAAGGAACATGATGTTATATATGATAGTGTCATTACTCTCCGTGTGCATATCAAAAGTTCTTGTAGAAAGTTCATGAACAACAAGATAGTCTTTTATAAAAAAAGTAAATCCTAGTTAAATTAAAGCTTAAAAGCCAAATGTTACAAAGAAAAAATAATAATAATGAAAATTTGTTAGCTTTATTCTTAGCGGGGTACTGAGAGAACGGAGATTTAAACTCTACGGTTTCGGTCATATCTTTTTCGCGTTGTCCACTATCATGAACCTCTTATATGCCCAGTAAAAAGAACAGAATCCCCTGGAAGGAATGTACTGTTTACTAATATGTTTAATTTGCTACCCTCATAATTATCTCAATGTTGTTTGATAATTATCGATTAAAACAAAAAACATGAAATTCATATTATTTTACTAAAATATTTTATTATTATTATTTTTTATATTTATAAGGTTGAGATTAACTAATTTTGTTTCCAAGAAGTTCGCTTTTGCACTTTTGAAGTTGAGAACTTCTTTGTATGAAAGATATATATGGCTTCTCCGTTCGGGACGTGAAACCTGTGTAGTATTTATTGAATATTCTTATCTTTATTCTTAGAAAGCTTTAAAAAGTTTCTAATACTCGACTCATTTTAGTTTTCATAGGTTTTCTTAATTCAGTATCTTTTTTGATGTTATAAGTAGTAGATACTTAGTTGAAGTATATTTTTGTGTATTTTACATACAAGTAAGGAGGATAAATAAAAGATTTAGATCGAAATTTATAGTTTATATTAGATTTATAATAAGATATGTAGTCTACAAAATTTCACAAATTTTCACAACGTTATTTGAACCTAAAGCGTCTACCCATTTTATTATGAAAATAAAATTATCGAAATCACTGGATCTACGTACGACGGGGGCTGGTTTTACGCAACCATTATTTTTTAAAATATAATCTAATAGGCAGTTTTGTTTAATCTCGCGTATCTTTACATGAGTAAGTCAAAAACTAATAACGGTAAAAAAATAAAAAAATATCAATTCATAAAAGCAGCCCCCCGTTAAACCAAACAACAACGTCGTCCGATACAAATACAATTATATTTATTTTATTATCGTTATATTTAACTAGAGTTATACAGAATAATGATCCTATGAAATATAATTATGCATTCTTTAGATTTATTCAATATAATAATAATAATAATACTTAATAAGTATCAATAGGTAATGAATAGTCAATGTCGTGCTACAAACTACAATAGTTTATAATATAATAATAATAATGAATGAGTCGTATTATTTCTTTACCATTTATTACTTTAGATTTCTTAGTCGATATTAACCACTAAACGAGCAAACGGCAGCCTCGACCCACGTGGGTGCACATAATACAAAAAAACATCGTCAACACATAAAATAATAATTAATCAATAATAATCGTACAGATAAAAATCATTCATAAAAACATTACAATAAAATTCTAAACATTAAAACACACTTAAAACAAACATTATATTAATATTATTATAATCATAGTGTGTACGTATGTATAATATCATTTAAGCGAATAATCGTATAGTCAAAATAATGAGCATGGCGCGCGGGGCGGCGGCGGCGGCGCCTCGGGCTGCGGTGGCGCCTCGGGCGGCGCGGGCGGCATTACGCTACACTCGATACTCAATACTCATTACTCAATACTCATTACCTATCAACAACACATTGGCTAGGCCGCTCCGCGCCGCGCGTCCGGCCCCGCGCCGCCCGCCCCTCGCTTATTATATTATTACGATATCTTAATACTTTACGCTACTACATTAGGTAAGCTTTATAAATTTTCGATTTCTCATTTATGCTATCAATAATAATAATTATACAACTTTTTTTAAATTTTATGCTTTTTTTCGAAATTCTATCGTAACCTCGACTCTCTGCGGCGCCGAGCGCGGCGGACGCTCGACGACCAATAAAAAACGTTCATAATAAGAAAATATATCGTGAGAAACTCTGCCGACTTACGATAGGTACGGCGCGGCGGACGGGCCGTGCCGGCGAGGCGCCGACTTTTGGCACCAGGATTTCGATTACGCGACTTTTTTTTAATATTTTCGTAACGATTTAAGTAAAAAAGGTCAGTTCCACATCGGCGGGAACTTACGACAGGATGCGGATAGCCTGGTGCGCGGGCGCGGCGCACGCGGGGCACGGCGCCGCCGTCGCCGCCAGCCGCTGCGCGCACTCCAGGCAGAACAGGTTGTGCCCGCACGGCACCAGCGCCGCCGCCACGCCGCGCTCGGCGCACACAGCGCAAGCGCGCGCCGGAGA
>JAKRZM010000799.1:181686-257915 GCA_036379175.1 Heliconius cydno galanthus | reverse complement strand
GGAAAGACCCTCTTAGATAAGGTAAATTTGTATTCTCTCCCTCCTAGAACGAGATGTAATATATAATTGTCTCTTTCTACAACCCTCGCAGAAACGGTGGAATTTCCTTATAACAGTATCTTGATCGTTTCAAGTAAAATTCTTCAACAGAATGCGTATACAAGAATATCAAAGTTCTTATATCTAATTTAACTTAATATTAGAAGCGTCTATCTACTAATGAGGATTTCTATAGATATTTTTAATTTCATATATAAGGAAATCGTAACAAATAAAAATATTTTTCAAACATGTAAACGACAGACAATATAAAATCAAAAACATGCCCGACGCTTTACAAATGTTTGATTTATTATTTAAAAGAGCGAGATTACACGCACGCCGAACACCGAACACCGAAAACCTGCACTGGTTTTGTTAAATACTTTTATCTAAAGTTGTATAATATCAAATGAATAATTAAAACCAAGCCAGTTATGGCGCAGTGGTATAATAGTGTGATTGTAATGCGATAGTTGTAAATTCGATTCCCACCGAGAAATAAATTATTATTAGCAGCTCAATACGCAATGCGTCGAAAATACGGCGAAAAGCGAGGAATGGAGTGTCTTAACACTACGTTCCCTCTGCATACGCTGCTATATGTGAGGTACAACGTTAAGCTAAAAAAATGTATAATTTAAATAAATAATTAAAGGACATTAAATCACGTTTCAGGACAAGTGGGGACGGCCTAGATTTTATTTATGCTAAACGAAATGTATCATTAAACAAATTGTCTCTCTCATTAAGAGCGCAAAGTTGAAAATAAGAACCCGCTACCCGCAACCCCCACAACCCGCGCAACCCTCAATTAAAACCCACGCCACCGCCTGAAGTACTCGTCGGCCGCGTAGACCCTAGTTCACCTACATCGTAGCCCGTAGCGGCCACTGCTCTCTACGCCGTAGAACCGGGTCACTGCGCCGCACGCTACGGACTTTTTATCATATACTTTTTTTCAACCCCTTACGCTGATTTTACGCTGGGGTTTTTTTACGTTGCTATAGTTTTTTCCTACGTGTTATTATTACAACGATGGCACTAAATGAAGCTTAAACTAGCGTTAATTAATATTAAATCTGCTTAAATAAACAATTTNGCCCGTAGCGGCCACTGCTCTCTACGCCGTAGAACCGGGTCACTGCGCCGCACGCTACGGACTTTTTATCATATACTTTTTTTCAACCCCTTACGCTGATTTTACGCTGGGGTTTTTTTTACGTTGCTATAGTTTTTTATTACTCTACGTGTTATTATTACAACGATGGCACTAAATGAAGCTTAAACTTTAACAAAAAAAGCGAAAACTTTAAAAACTTAAAGCGTTAATTAATATTAAATCTGCTTAAATAAACAATTTTCTCTTTATTATCACGATAACGATGTAATCTAACACAAAGTGATTTAAGAGGTTATCTTCTGTTCACAGGAAATTTAACGTTAGGGCGAAGGACAATGAGACGTGGTGAAGATTTATGGTGCTTGCATGGTGTTCCAGCACGTCGGGCTCGGCTTTTTGGATGTATTATAAATGAAGATATTCTAAATATTGATATATGTATCAACGTGTTTATAATAAACTAGTTTTTGCCTGCGGCTTCGATCGCGTTATCAAATGGAAATAAGTAAACACGATAAACAAGGTTGCTTCAAAATTTCGAAAAACTGAACTATCCGTCACAAATAATATGTTCAATTCGAAATTGCAGTTCTTGAGATTACCACGTTCAACCAAATATAAAGTATATTTGGCTTTATAATATTTGTAAAGAAGTATAGAAAATTATTATAATTAGTGGATATGTATTTAACAGGAAGTTGAATATTTAAAAAAAGATATTGATATTGATATTTAAGAATTCTATATAAATAAATATAAATATGTCTACAGATTTTGTTATAACAAAAATAGTGGAATCCTTTCAAAATAATGAAATAGGATAGCTCAATAGAGCACGGAGCGGTCTAAGCTGTGTTTGATTAATCGACGGCCAACTTTTGATTAATACCCCTCAAATACAGATGTTATATAAAATTAATTATCCTTATCGTTATTTATATCGTTATTATAATTATTATACAATATATTAATTTAACGCAAATAATATGCATACATTTTTATTGTAATTGCGATATTTGGGGGTTCGATATCCACCCGGGGCAATAAATTATTTTCTTTTCCTTGCTCTTTAAGCAAGGCGCGGCCGGCGTTGAGTTCCGCCACTCAACACGGAATACACTCTACGGGAATATTCATCACTTTAACTTTTCTACATGATGTAATAATATAATTGAAACAAGATGCTCTAAAAGCCCCCGGAAATAGCGTCTCTTAAGCTTTTTGTGTGACAGAAATAAAATAAAGTACGGTACTACGTAGGCAGAGCGGGTAATATTTATAATAAAGTACCAGGAGATCATGTCTAGCGAGGAGTACAACGCTCAGTGCAAACAGTAAGGGCCGTTACACATCTATATAAAGTTTATGGCGTTATAAAAACATCGTGTGAGCTTACTATAAGAAATTTATATTATGATATGTATGTATATCCAAATATTAATGGGCTCTTAAACCTTTTTTATCTGTATTCAAATTGTAAAAATAATTTATCATGGCAGATGTTTAGGGATGTAATTTAGGTAATATATTATTATTGTTATGTTGGTATATTAAATAACTGTATGACTTTAAAATTTGGCATATCTTACTAATATTATAAAAGTGAAAGTGTGTGATGATGGCTGTTTGTTCCACTTTCACGCAAGAACTAAGGAACGGATTTAGATGAAACTTCATATTTACATGCTGATAATAACACATAGGCTACATTTTATTAACAGTTTTTTTATAATTCGGCCTTAAGCGGGCGCAGCCGCGCTCGAGTCGCTACTGTAATGTAAGGCTTTTATGTATCTTTAAGTATTTATTCTATAAATTGATATGGAATATATGAATATTATTAAATTTACGATAATAATTTTAAAATAAATGTGTAGGATTTTAACATTGTAATATAAATTTGCTTTACCGAAACAAACTATTTCTATATAAATTTGTATGTACACATTTATCTACCATTGTGAATAAAGCCTTACAGCACTAAGTTTCAAAAGGCAAATGATGAGACTAGGAGCAAAAAGTATATGGATAGACTACGCGGAATTTTCTATAAAGTACCAGGCGAGCAGAAGTCGAAGGGAGTTCGCGCTAGCGCGTTGTGGGGTGGCCAACTTAGCGGGAAAGCGGAAGTGCCGAGTTTTCCCGCGCAACCTACATCTGTTACTACCCAGTTATGGCCACACTTCCGGCCCACAATGGAACCCAGGGAATGCGTTCATCTATTCTGCCTTTTGAATACTTTGAAATACATCTTCATTGTAACGATCGTACAAATCATTCCGCAGCCAACATTTTTTTTATTACAAACTTCTGAGGACACGAGAAAATGGAAATGTTTACTATTATTCCATCAGATAGGGGAAAAGCGTTTTTTTCGCCAGTAATTTTGGCACGCCGCCAACCGTAGCGTTTGCGCCATCAATACGACAGTCGTCGGTCAAAAATCAGAGGTCAACGAGTAATTATTAGAAGATACCATACATTCGATAGAAATAAAATGGAAACTGCACTTCAAAGGGTAAATAGAGGCACGAGAATCTATATTAAAATGACTTTTCAACTAATTACCACTACGCGTAGAGTATTATAATACATTTCCCGCGCAAAAATAGGATACGAGCCGGCTTTTTAAATGGAGCGAAATGTCGCATGCGGTGTTTGAGAGCGTAGCGGGGGCGGGCGGGGGTGTGTGGGGCGAGGGCGGGGGTGGGGGCTGGCGTAGGGCGGGGGTTGGTAGGGGGTGGGGGTTGCGGCGCCGCCGGGGCGCGTGCCGTCAGCGATCGATACCGGTCAACGACCCGCGGCCGGTGCATTGGCAACCCCTGCCGCGTGCGAATTTAACCCACATTTTGAGGTGATTGCGCGCACCAGGAAACCATCGCGCAGGTCATGTCTGTGCTGCTAGACCGTTCATTTGGTTTAGTTTTAGTTATGTTGTGCTTATTAATATGTTTTAATGATAGTAAATTGTTTATTAACAGCTGATATTTGATGTTAGCTTCTATATTTAAATGTCTATTTTCGTCTAAAACAAAGTCGTTTCATAAAATGATACAGTTGAAATAAATAACTTCATTAAATAGACATAATTTTCATTTCATACTCAACTACGATACACTACCATGCAAAAAAACTTAACAAAACACACAAAAAAGTCTCAAACGATCAAAATTAAGGTTAGCTCGTGTTGAGGAAAACAGTTTTTCCTGGTGTTTCCCGCGGCCATTGCACTCGGCTTACGTAACACCAGGGCTACAGCGGTAACGAGGAGCTCGCACAGACGCAGGGGCGTAAGTCCGCGACCCCTCAACCTAAAACGAGCTTTACTTCCTTACAATAGGCTTGTTATTAGAACGACTCGCGGCTAAGCGGAGTGATTAATGGTGTCTTTAGGAGTGCGGCCAGAGGGGAGGCCGGGGTTGATCGAACTGAAATTTTAGCGTTCAATGCCCACCTGACGTTTGTTTTACTATATAATCACTATTTCTACCAGTATACGTTCCAAAATAGTTTAGGAGCTATGTAAATAGCTAGACAGACTTACACTTTAAAAATGCACTCGCGGTCTATTTAGAATGCCGTTGAATTTAGGGCAGGAGACGTTCTTTGAGACAATTTGACTTTCACATTGGAAATGCGGTCTTGATATAAGTGCATCTAGGTCGAATTCGCAGTGTTAACCGCCGGGTGGTACTCCCTTACACTTTGGGCGAAGTGGCCGGGCTGGCACGTCCACTTAAGTAATTAGAGACCTTGTTTCAATGGTAATAAATGTTAATTTCGTTTATGGTGGCGTAACGACTTGATACTTTATGAGAGCAGTGAGTGACACGTGGCGTTTGGAGAGTGCTGCGCGAGAGAGAGAGAGAGAGAGATGAGCACTTCGACGTCGAACTCATCTCGAGACATGTTCGAAGAAAGAGGAATGGTTAAACGGGTGGATGTTTTAGTATGTTACTTTTTACGTTGCAAACAAAGGCTGGTGTGTCTTGAATGATAACTACCCATGGCAGTTTATCTACACTGTGGTATTTAAGCAATTTAGTAATTTCATGAAGAGGGTTGAACTTTTCTATAATTGTAGGATTCTCTTTCTTTTTTATATTTATTAAAAGTTCTAATAGTATTGTCGACGAAATTACAGCTGAATATTAAAATAATTAAACGGTATCCAAGTTTTACGCTGTAAGGCACATATTTTTATGGAGATTAATATGAATTTCGAAATTGAAAGCATCTTTTAATATTCAAAGAACCGAAACAAGGGATATTTTGAGTCTCCTTTACATTGCCCTTTGGAATGACTTTTAAGTTGAGAGGCCTTATTAATTAGTCAGTCGAAGTCAGGTTACAATAACAACCATTGTAGACGAATTCTGCTTAAACTTAATGTCTTGTTATTTTAGAACGCGACTCGACACTACTGTTACTGTGAAAAATATCAAATATTTTATTTAATAGTTCATACATTTGATACTTACATTTTATTNGGGATATTTTGAGTCTCCTTTACATTGCCCTTTGGAATGACTTTTAAGTTGAGAGGCCTTATTAATTAGTCAGTCGAAGTCAGGTTACAATAACAACCATTGTAGACGAATTCTGCTTAAACTTAATGTCTTGTTATTTTAGAACGCGACTCGACACTACCGTTTGAAAAATATCAAATATTTTATTTAATAGTTCATACATTTGATACTTAACTTTTATTTTGAATGTTTTTAATAAAAGTATCAGGAATATGAGGCCGACTGACAGTAACGCGACGGTTGTGAGTTCGATCCCACTCGAGGAAGTGAAATATTTATTTACGTTTATATTTCCATTTCTTCGCTCTGATGTTGAGGCAAAAGCGCGGCGTTGAGTCTGCCACTCAACACGCAATGCCTCCAGAATTCGGAAGAAAGTGGGGAACGGAGTGTTTTAACACTAGGTTCCCTCTGCCTATCGGCTGTTTGTGGGATACAGCGTGAAGCTGATTTATTTGTTTTTATTTATCATCAACATATGATACTGTTGTTTAAGAGTTAAGAGTAACGACCGAAAGACATACATACATACGTACGTTGGAAGTGTAAAAATTAGCACTTGCTCTGTAACATTACTTGCAATAATGCACCTCTGCCGTCTGCATTAACTATATATATATATTTTTTTAACATCACGCTTGACCCTGCATACAGTTGGGTAGCCGGGAACCTAATGTTAAGATACTCTGTTATCCACGTTCCTCCGAATTGTGGAGGCACTGAGTGAAGCGAAGAGCGAGGAAACGAATATTAATAATATTTCACTTTTTCGAGTGGGAATCGAACCCACAATCTCTTAAAGTCGCACGCTAGTACCCCTTCGCCACGATTGTATATTACTTAAATTATAAACTTCACCAATTGTAAGCAGTAAGTAGTCCAATTGCTCCAGATATTTACCTGAAAGAAAAAAATAACGTTAGTATAAAAAATACTAAGTAATACGTTTATAATAACTAATTAAATAATTTGTAACCATTACAATTTTACATTACTTTTAAGTATTTTTCTTTTTTGACTTATGAAAGTTTAAGTAAGTTTAAGTTTAACTTATAAAATTATTGAACTCTCATTGAATAAATGTTAATGTTAGGTTAAGAAAAGCTGCCGAATAAGCTAGTTCCATAGACATTTATAGATTTCTGATCACAATTTAATCTACAAAACCTACATACATATATGATGAAAATAACTATGAATATTAAAAAAAAACAATATTAGGCTTGGAAGAATGAAGCCTTGACCTTTTCAAATAAAAGATAAAGAAAGCTACTAATTATATTAAACATGAAAGATTCTATCGTTATTGTGTAAAAAAAATATTAATCTTGTACATGTTTGAGCTTAAGACAGTCTCAAGGCCGCATTTTCGTCTGGAGGTTCTTGACTAAATTATACAACAATTTGGCATAAATATAGAATATTGTACACGCGACTGTCGTACCATCGGAGGGAAAGGTTACCGACCGATTTTACTTCATGCTTTTTTTCGGTACGAGCACTTAGTGTTGAGACACTCCGTTTCCTACTTATTAAATAGCGGATCTCGACGTAAACTTGGACCGAACCTACAAGTTTAACCTTTATAAGCCAACGCTGCCCAACTGCGCAACAACGGACTAAAATAAAATTTTACTGTCGAATTATAACAAGTTACTTAACGTACCTCTAATCGTACCAAGGTCTTTTTACTATAAATATTTTACTTTATAAATTAACTAAGGTGTCGCTTGGCGGTCCTTAGAGGGGACTATTTCGATGACAATCTCTTATCTATTTTAATGGAAAGGGATGTACAAAAAACTAGCAATATTTTTTTGTATGAGGAATTTTCGCTTAATTAATTGTTATCGCCGATCAACTTCAAGGTTGTGAATGAAGTGTTATATGTACATATATTACAATCTCGTTTTGCTAAAATGTTAAAAGATTTCATTGACACCAGATGTTAATCTACTATAAGATATTTATTATTAAAGTATATTTTTTTAAGTATTTCGTGAGTAGTTTGCGCGTAGCTGAATGTTCTTAGGTGACGTAAGCAACAATTTATATTTTTTTGCAGCTTTTTCACTCACTTCACTCTTTTTCCTGCATCTCAGGATAGACATAGTGTTAAGACTCTCTGTTCCACACACGCCGCGCAATTTTCAAGACATTGCATATAGAAAAAGGAAATTAAAATATCTTGTTCCCGCGAGAGATAATCGAAACCAGTGAAGAGAAACATAGTGTTTGGTCACACGTTGTCCCACTACTCCAAGGCTGTAACACAAGGCTACAAAATATATACGTATATATTAAAAAAAACATAAAACGCATACTTTACAAATGATCATTTTGCTTACGAATTTCTTTCTAGGAAACATCGTACCTAAATCTCGAAAACCGAATCTCAATGATCGTATTTTCGCGGACAATGCTACATAAATTTTTTCCCGCCGACGCTCACACTCAATAAATTTCCTGACTTATATTTTACGAGACACTTTACAAGCACCGAAATGAGTACTCCTTGTAATCGTTGTAATCCTAATTAATGTGCAATAAACGTTTTATATTCATATTAAGTGAATATTTTAAAATAATTAACTTTGCAATGTACATGTCAAAGATAAAGTAAATTTTACATAAATTTTTAATTTTTTTTTTCGTTTATTATGGCGCTGACTCAAGTCGTTTAAGGCTTTTATAAATATTTTAATAAAAAAATAAGTTATAAGATAATATTACGTAATATTTCTTAAATATATCTAAGTAATAAAAAGAAGTATAAAGTTAATTTAAAAAGATAAAAAAATTATACGATCGTGTAAACGAAAGTCAACAAACTTTATGTAATTCTAAATAACGTCCTTAATAGACGCCATCTCGGTTAACGTTATTGCAAATGGAACTCTCTGATGTTGTAATAGGGTCTATTATGACAACAGCGAGGCTATATTTACATATAGTCCCGTGGGACTTGCAGTACGCTGTCGATACAAAGCCTGATACATTTCAACCCACTGAGTCATTTAACAGGTAACTCGTGGCTTATTTCTCATTTTCCTGTTATATTTAGAAAATATTTAGTACAAATATATATTTTTATAATTAGTAGAATTTTTGCTAAAGTTTTATTAAGATGATACTCAATAAAAACCTTATATTTACAGCTACATGCTTTTTCACGCATTGCGGGATAGGCAGCGGAAACCTAGTGTTAAGATATTCCGTTTCCGCTAAATCCGTACTTTCCGCTAAACTTTCGAAAGATTTCATGGTGAGTGGCGAAACTTAACGCCGCGTATTGTTTACCAGAGCGAGGAAATTAATATAATCATTCCCTCTAGTTCAAATCCACAACTATTGCGGTTACAATCAGATGCTATCCACTACGCCGCGATGGCCTTAGTTTTTTTAATTATCGCTGTCAGTGGTTTTTGTTGAAAAATATATTTTTATATACATTTTTGATAGCTTTTATAGTTATTACGTTGTGACTTTATGAATTTAGAATATGTCGTTTATTTTTTTCAAATATCACGTAGATTATATATTCTAGACACGTAGATTTCCTAAAATTACGTAGGTATTAAAGATGACTTTTAAATGGCCCCAAATACTCAAAACTAACCGCCATCAAAAGCTGTCGTATTTTTTGTCATTTTATTGTTCTTGATAAAATCTTGTGAGGCCAGTCGTGGCGCAGGGCGACAAGCGTGCGAATGTAAATGCGATAGGTTGTAGGTCCGATTCTTATTCTATTTACATTTCCTCGCCATTCGCCATTTCCAATGCCTCCAGAATTCGGCGGAAAATGGGAAACGGAAATGTCTTATTGGTAAGGAAGTGTCTTAACAATAGTTTCCCTCTGCCTATCCTAGTAAGTGTCGGAATACATCGCGAAGCTAAAAAAATAAAATAAATAAATAAAATCTCGTTTAATGTGTAATCTATTTCTTTATGTTGCTTAGTCATTCTTCAAATAATTTATTTAACCGACCGTGACCCAAAACACGTAAGCTAAGTTAGTTTTCCGGTGGTATTTAAAAAAATAAGTTATAAAGATATAAATATAAGAAATCCATTGGATTCTATCACTCAACACCAATGGCTCCAGAATTCGACAAAAAGTGTGCAACGGAAGTGTCTTAATTTTAGGTTCCCAAATTCCTTCTGCCAACACTGCTATATGCGATACAGCGTGAAGCTAAGCAAATATATATTAAACAAGAATTAAAAGTTTTAAATATATATATTTTTTAGTTGACAACGATACCCCAAATAAAAGTACGTAAACCTAACACTACAAAGCACCTTTAGTATCCAAATTAAAATGAAAACCTGAGAACTAACCTAACCCAAGTGTGTGGCGCTCAAGGGTTGACAGAGTGCCCTTTACCACACCGGCTAGTTCTACAAAGCCTACATTACAAGGTAAAAAAGGCACAAGAGGTATTCCCGTTTTGTCCACCTACCTCCCTCCTTCCTCCCTTTCTTTATTAGTACCTTCGTTTGTTTTAATAATTTGACGATTGATAATAGTTAAATACAGTCCAGTAAAAGATTTAGTTATATAGATTTATTTATATATCTTTTCAGCTTCTCGCTGTATTCCGCATGTAACCTACCCTGAAGGTTGAGGGAGCCAGGTGTTAAGACAGTCTGCTCCCCATTTTACAAAATGACAGCAAATGAACAACAATACAAAATTAGTTATTACAGTTATTCTAATTTAACTACACAAATACACCATTTTCCATGACTTTCAAAACATAAATTACATTATTAATTATAAGCAGAATTCAACAATAGGTTTATCTACCTATAGGCTACAGTATTCCCTGTAGTCTAGGCTTCAAGGCGGTGCTTGACCTAAATTACTGAATCTGAGTGTTTAATTATTTGTATGGGCTATCCGACATTGTATCAAGGATTGTTTTGTATTATTAATATATATATACAGAATACATTATTTACTTATGAAATTGTTTTCTGGTCCACTTAACGAATAAATATTTTATAGGTTTTATAAAGATATAAATGTCTAAAATTTACTGTAAAGTATATACATATATATTGTAAAATTAGTAATAAAAATTCTAACACTTAAGCAAATTAATAGAGAAAAACGGTGTATTTCATAATTAAAATCATATTAGCACAAAATTTGAGATGTTGAAAATATTTTATTTAACTATCTTAAATGTTTAAATAACTATAAATTTAACACATTAAACTATTGAAAATCGACACATAATGATCTAAATTTATAACCAGAAAAGATTATTACTAATATAGGATTTCATAGTTTTTTAATGAAACATTCGTATACACATTATTTTCATATTTATACTTGTTTTACAGAAATTATAGACATATACTAGCTTTTACCTCTTACGTCCCAGTGTTCAAATGGAAACTTAAGCCGGTATTTATAAATCAATCTCAAATCTGAGATCGATCTTGAGATGCAGTCATCTCAAGACACCAGAGCGAAGGAATGAAAATATTAATTATTCCATTTCCTCGAGTGGGAATCGAACCCACAAGCAGTCGCGTTTATGTCCTTCGTCACGACTGGCCACAATAACAAAATATAATAGATACATATAGCTATTTTTATACATCCATCGCCATTCATTCCGTTCAAAAGTTCATGAGATTTAAAAGCAAAACACACATTCAACATTGTTGGCGTTAGTTTAACGAAGAAAAAACAACTTATAGTATTAATTATCTATATTTAGTTCTGTGTGATCGTTCGTATTATATTATGGAGATTGGTTCAATGATCTCTCGGTTATGAATCAGGTGTGAAATTACGTACTTAGCTACGTACTGCATTGTATAATCGATAATGCACTTTATTTTTAGAGTGTTAAGATATATTATTGTACGTACTTTTAATGTTGACTACTCGCTGCAAGATATTGTAATATTGGGTCAATATTCAATAATATAGGAAATAAGAGCAATAATTAACTTTTTTTGACAGAAACTGGCTGTTGAGTTAGATACTATGGTATGCCATATTATAATACTTTGCACTCTAAATTTGAATACACGTGTTTAAAATATATTTATAATCTGTGTTCTTTTAAATTTGGTTATATATAATATTTTATAGTAAAAAATTAAATTTTAATATAAAATTTCATAGATTATTAACACAATAAAATTACGTATAAACCGAAAAAAAAATTCAAACACACGATCGACACATTATTATTTATTACCCGGAGATATCTCCAAGGCCAAGGTTGCCCTGGATTCGTCAAATGCGCCAAACTTTGCGACGATAAGGCACGTAGTTCAGTAGAAAATGTTCATACTACATACACACAAATATCTTGTAAAAACAATAGTTAATTACGTTTACGAGGTGGGTGAACGTACGTGGCCCGCTTGGCGGGACGCCAGCTCTCACGGTGCCTAATCGTCAAACCTCCTTATTCATCATAAACGCCTGGTTATTCTGAAACAAATCGCCCCCTATTCACTTCTTTCTTGTCTTGTCAAATTTAAATAGTAAAAATCTTTTTTTGTGCTTATTTAACTGACGTATCTCTTTGGATTAATTTAAGTTCTAATATATAAATAGTTGGAATTATGTGTTTTTTTTTCTTTTAAATATTAATAATACTTAAATGGACAAATTAGAGTTAATTATAATTTATATTAATACGTCATTTCCCTTTTTTACTTACTATCTTGAAACGTACGATTCTCGGTCACACACGGACGCACGCTATATTACAAATATTAGCAGTTTTTCCATAAGTTTTCGGACATCACTCAGAAACTCAACGTTCTCTTGTAAATATTGTGTAATATCACTAAAATTTGGGTTCGGGACCGGTATTATGATAGTACTTCCCTTATCGGTTAATCAACCTGATGTAAGGAACGAACCTCATATCTTACGCAAGGATGCATTTTTTGTATAATTTGATATATTCCTTAGGTATATGGATTTTAACGATCTTTTGAGAACATTTACGGTCAGTATAAAAATTGGGCGAGTTTTTTATGAGACGGCTAAATATCAAAGCTGTGAACGGGTCGGTGGTCACGGTTTTTCCAAACAACAAGCCACAATCGTCTTATAGTCCATGTAATAAGAGGTTACTATTGTATACTTAGATTAAATTGAAGACCGGTATCAGACCACCGTGAGATGCTTGTGAGATATCGCTGCCTAAAAGTTGGTCTATGCGTTTCCGTCTCGACGACGTACGTGAGGTCAATCCTAGAAGGTTACATAATATATGCGAATTGTAATGTTCAAGGAAATTGACAAAAGATGTTCACGACCAAATATTTGCCTTATCTAAAATCATAATACGTCAAGTTGGTACAATATTAAAGTTTTTGTCTTTTAAAGGTCTTCTAAGGACTTTGAACTTTTGGGAGGAGACGCTGTTTAAGTTTGCGAACCATTTAAGTACAACACCTGTTGCGTTTTTTCTCTATCCCTACAGGTTTTTCTAGTCTGGTTAACTTTATCATTCTATTTGTCTGCCATAAATCGTCTTTCATATAGATCGAGGAGAGGTAAGCGTCCTCCGAGCGGCGTACTGATGACTCAGTTATGAATACTTACAGAAATATTTTACACTTTTCACTTAGTACTGACATAGCCGTTAGCTAGTGATCGGTGACTTTATTTATTACTATTAAACAAAGAAAGGTTCTAATTCTATTAGAAAATATTTTAAAAAGTTAAATGTTTGAAACTTTTAATATTTGTTATAATATAGATATAAACATATTTCTAATGTAGGTATTATATTTTCTATCACCTCATAGTATTGCATCAAAAGTTAGGAGTAGGAGCAACGCACCGAAAATGATTATATTTAGGAGATCACTGCGTTACAGTACTTTGACATCTGGTCCGTGAACCCTCCTCGGGCTTTACGGTGTTAGTGTCTGCACGAATAAGTTCTTATATTCGTGAAAAATATTTTAGAAACTATACGAACTATTCTAACAGTATAAATTGTCCACGGAGAAGGTTAAAAAATATATATTAATAAATGATTATTTTGTTAATAATTTATAATTGTATTTAATTAATAGAAAGTTCCTTTAAGATATATTTCCATTATCTAGAGGTCCTTAGTTAAGTTTCTATTGTAGTACCCACGCGGGACGTACGTCGACCTTGAGTCTCAACGACCCTGACCGTTTACGTTAACATACGTTGGAATTGCCTGCTTTAGACTTACGAGTGTACAATTTAAACGAATTTGTTTATAATATTAGTCTACATGAACTATGTTAAATATACGTAAAACGTGTCCACAGAAACGAGGCTGTAGTGATGTTCCTTAATTATTCAAAGAAATAATTTTACTTTTAAATTATTCTATTAGGTAGATTATTTAAAAACGAATTGAGGTACTTCCGGTTACGATCATATATTTAATATACAGTTTATAACTTGACCTCAATACAAGTATTGTATACATATTTCATCATTAAATGACAAAGGAACCTTAAAAAATTGTAAAGGTGGTACCTTCTGTACGATATTCGCGGTACGGTGACGGTGACCGAGTGTTTGTTGTGCAAACTTTGGAGACGCTCAGCTCATTGTTGGTTCAGGGACCACCCTCTTATTTATTATCGAGACAGACGTGTAAGAAGTATATATGTATATTGTATATTAAATCTTTGTTTAAAATCTCGTGATTTTATCTTAATATTTGATAAATTATATGGAATATTTCATGCATCATATAGGATACGTTTACTTTTCGAGAATGACGTATTTGTGGTGTATATGTTTTCATTTAAAAAAAAGATTTCTTTCTTGTTTTTTATTTGTATCTTCGTGCTGTATCTTGCACATAGCAGGGTAGGCAGAGGGAACCTGGGAACCTTGTGATAAGACACCCCGTTCTCATTTCTGAATTCTAAAGGCATTGTGTGTCGAGTGTCAGAACTGAACGCCGTGCTTTGCTTCATTTCCAGAGGTAACTCGAACTCACAACCTATCGCGTGTACAGCCATAACAAAATAACTAAAATTTATCGTATAACATGTGCACTAAGCCTTACTGGCCAAAAGCTTTGAGCGCTTGTAATTTGCAAATATCATTAAATAGGACAAAGGGCGCGCCGGCTCACACATGTGGAGAGATGAAGGCGACACAGTTACAGATACACTGTTTCATCAATATTAAATGTATTATTTTAAACAACAATGATTATAAATAACGATTTCTACTACTATTAGAGAAATTAACTTTTTTTATAGCAGGGTAGGCAGTGGAAACTTTTGTTAAGACACTCTTGTTTTTGTGTTTCGAGACATTGTGTGTCGAGTAGCGCAACTCAACGTCGCGTTTTGCCTTGTTACTATCCCTAGTAATAATACATTCATTTCCCGAGTGGGAATCGAACCCACAAACATCGCGTTTACAGTCACAGTGCTGCTGTACCATGACGGCCTGTTTTATATAGATTAGAAACCGCTATTACATATTTATTAAAATAAAAAAATAACATATATTTTGAGTAAGAAACTCTTATATTTCATTTTGTTTTACTTCTTTTTTTTACATGTAGTTTCGAAGATTTATTTTCCTGCTATTTATATTTCAATAATTGAGTGTAAATATGGTAATTTTGGAAATAAATAAAATGTGTTGCCAGTGATGACAATAATTTCCTTTTTTTTCTATAAAAAGAAGCAATAATCCGTGACATTAAAATTAAAAAGTAAAAAAATATTGTTGTTATTTTATCATTCTGTATCATATTGTCCATTTAACAATTTTTACTTATTAAAAAATATACGGTCGTAAAACTTTTTATATTTATTATGAAATTTAAATTCAAATGGTTTCTTTAATAACAACCCGTAGTCGAGCTCGAAGCCATGTGGAAATTGAACAAAGAGATATACTTCTACAGATCTGTCAAATGTATACTTAAAGTCTAAATTACAATATTTATAAAAATATTATTCGAAATCGAGTTGAGGGAAAGCGCTGCGTTGAGTTCGGCCACAAACAAGACGCAATCCCTACAGAAATCGAGGGAAAATGGGGAACAGAGTGTCTTAAAAATAGGTTCCCTCTGCTTTGCACTGTGCGAGATACAGCGTGAAGCTGTTGAAAAATTTTAAGTAATTCCAAGGAACCGTTCCAATTACTATTTACAACCCGTACACCATCATTATCCATAATTATATGCCATTCACTTCCTCACAACTTGAGAACGAAATTTAATATCTCTTAAATCCAATTGTGATTTACGCGGTAACATTATAGTGTGTTGTTTTATACGTGTTAATATTGTAAAAGGTCAGCTCTAAAGGATAATATTTCACGTAAATAAAGTCATACAAAAAAAAATACTTTGTGCCACCGTGACACCGGCAGAGGCGAAGTTATGAGACAAGCGCGATGCAATGTGGGGAAACCTGAACTGCGAAATATGAATAAACACTCATTACCATCGTACTTTACTGAAATAAAAAAAAAAGATTTTTTTTAGCGCCACGCTTTATCTTGCATATAGCAGAGTAAATATAGATAATATAGAGTTAAGGCATTCGGATACGAATCCAAGTTATATGCGTATTGCATGGCGGAACACAACGCCGCACTTATTTTCCCACAACGAACAGAAATCGAACCCACAACAACCGCGATAACAATCTGACGCTGTCCACAACACCACATCGGCCACCTACTGTTACTATAAATAACGAGATTCGTTACACTCATACGTAAGTGTGATCTACGCGTAGGTAGTGAAGTATTCCAATAAACACTATTGGGAAAGGTTAGGCATTCAAAGCTTTTAACATGACAGACGATCTGTAATGTTCGAATGACGTATTGCTTAATAAGTTTCAGAAATATTGCACTCGAAAACAAACGGGACCTGTGTCTAATATGAAGTTGGCGCCAGCGACGGCGATAGAAATAACGTAGCTAGTAGAAATGTCAATGTAGAAGCTTTTTGTGACGTATCGACCTCATACCCGCAATCGGGATATATCGTCCACACGTGGCATACGGAACAACGCTCCCCTCTTCCTGGTTAGATGTCGCAATAAAATAGACTATAAAAGCGCAAACTAAATGGAGTTGTTTACAAACAGCTTCCCGACTACAGTCCTCCTCACCATGATCCTCGTCCTCTTCAAATATACCCTTAGCCTTTCAAGATTGCGATTTATTCATAAGACCTATCTATACAGACCAAATCAAATAATCGATTGTTATTTCTGGCAGCTAAGTGTCAAAAGTTTTTGCCGCCCGGTCATTATGACGGGTCGAAATTGCAGCGATCGTTGCGGCTCGGGCCCGTTTGAAACGAACACTCAATTAATTTTGGATATGATTTGACAGCTCCAAATTACATACAGATAATCGCAGGTACGGCGAGGATATCGCCAGAATAATGTAATTAGCAACAGTCTAAATATTGAAGCTTTTATTTCTCGATATGTCGGGCGTGGAAACTGCAAATGCCGTGTTACATTGCCGGTTTTTATTGATTTCTAGACCAGTTCTGTGCGGAGAGGCGGCGATGTAAAAGGTCAGCGAGTCTTATAGAGACGATGACGAATGTGAGGGGTTGTTGAACGCGGCGTCTATTTCGGAGCGACTAAATGTGGCGGCGGCTCACCGAGTGACATTTCGACGAGCTAGGTGCATCCGACCCTACTATCAAAATACTATACATACTTTAGAACTTCAGACATCATTGAACTGAATTACTTGCTGTGATCGATTTGTTTTCAATAAGTCAGTCGACTTCAAATCGAAGTTGTATGATACTCTGCACTTTCGCTTACCTGAGGAGGTTAATTATGAACAAAAAATTACTTATATTTTTATGAGATTCTTATAAACTGTATATTTCGTATAGGTTCAAGTAATTCACAGATATATTTCCCAGACACGACGTCACGTTACGGAAGCCCGAAAAGTTTTGTGCGACTTCTGCATTTAAGTAATCCGATGGATGGTGTTTGATCAAAAATACGTATCTTCAACAAATAGGAACATTCCAAGGCGATATGGAACATATTGTGGGTACGATTCGTGCCATGATGCGTAACAAATTAGATTAAGCTGTGAAATAATTAGTCTGATCGTTACAATAAATAAACGCACGAACTAATCGTTATTATTTTCGTTCTGGGTTCATAATTTGAAGGTCTCCAACGATCTGAGGCCGCGTGATGTACTCGTGTCCATCCTTGAAATTGATAACGTATATTGTCTTTAATATACCAACCAGTGTGGTGAATTATTTCAACGTATTCTAACAGCCAACATATAATTTATCTTGATAAATATATAATTTAGTTAAGAAAGAATAGTCGTGCAATAAAAGGTAAAAAAGTCCAAGAAGGGGCATTCAACAATGACCTACAAGCTAAGGCTGGGAGCAAGTTTTTAGCCGTCAAATCGACTGTAGAACGGCCCATTAAGCAAAATTGATACAGATCGAGACCGCTGGGATTCGGTTTCGAACATTTTAATTAGGGTGCAGCTGCAAGCGATAGAGTTTCGCGGACAAAAAATTTGGAATCTTCCAATTGTAAAACAAACAACAAAGGTACTACGAAAATATGGACCGAATACTTAACAAGAAAGTTAGGAAACTCTTTGTTTCAGACCGTAGCTGGTATCTCATTATTGGTTGTATCAGAATTCTTTTAACAACAATAATAATAGTTCAACCTCACTGCGTTCGTCTGTAATGAGACTGTATATCCCGCGTAAGTGTGGAGGTCGTGGCTTTTTGAATGTCAAGAACCTCCATAACCACGAGGTATGCAGTCTTAGAGAATATTTTCTCAAGATTGACGTGGATATGCACAAGGATGTGGTAACAGTTGACAAAGGCCTTACTCCTCTTTCCTTGGGCAAAGAGAACTGGCGTCGGCCTGTAGTACTTACTACTTCTGATCGCATGGCTGTATGGAAGAGCAAGGAGCTGCATGGTAGATTCCATAGAGCCCTAGTGGGCCAGGACGTGGATACTGCTTCATCATTATCTTGGTTACAGTTCGGGGATCTTTTCGGAGAAACTGAAGGTTTTGTCTGTGCAATTATGGACGAAGTTATCAAGACACGGAACTACCAGAGACATATTATGAAAGATGGCACTATCGACATCTGCCGGGCGTGTCATCGACCTGGGGAGTCCCTCAGACATATTGTCTCTGGTTGTTCTCATCTTGCTAATGGTGAGTATTTGCATAGACACAATCAAGTAGCCAAGATAATACACCAGCAACTTGCTCTTCAATATGGCCTTGTAGAATTGGAGGTGCCTTACTACAGGTACAATCCCATGTCTGTTCTTGAAAATAGCTGTGCTTTGCTCTACTGGGATCGGTCTATTATTACTGACAGGTATATTGTTGCCAATAGACCTGATATAGTACTAGTAGACCGAGTGGCGCGCCGCGCAGTGATTGTTGACGTTACTATCCCACATGATGAAAATCTCGTGAAGGCCGAAAAAGAAAAACAATCTAAATATTTGGACCTAGCCCATGAGATTACCGCCATGTGGGATGTCAATGCGACTATCATTGTGCCGATAGTGGTTTCAGTTAACGGTTTAATAGCGAAAAGCCTCGACCAACACCTTAAGAGGCTATCGCTTAGCTGTTGGATCAAGAACCGGATACAGAAGGCAGTATTACTTGAGACGGCACGTATTGTGCGGAGGTTCCTCTCTCTGGAGCCCTAGCCACCGATGGCTTGGACCCTTGTCCCGCCCTCGGAAGAGTGGTTTTTTTATATTTTTAAATGTATCTTTTTTTTTATAATAATTTATATTTAAAAATGTAAAAATAATTCGCTAATTTAATAAAAGTATATGCTGTATAATAGTTCAATATTTCTTATTGGATTTTTAAAGCTAAGATATTTTAAAGAATACATAAGTAGATAGGTACGATAAGTGCCAAAAAAGTAATAAAAATTCAGTTATCTATGTATGTACAAGGTATGTAGAATCGTAATATGAATAACTCTTTCAGATTAAAACCAGGCCCAGATTTGTATGAAACAATGTTTTCATTTCGCGTGCGGTCAGAACTCTAGTTGCTGCAGAATAAAACCATGTCGTGTTATATTTTCAGGGTTACAGTTCACTGCAGTACATTTTTATGTTTATTTTATATACCTGTATTTTTAAATAGATAATTTTTCTGTTATCAAAATATTATAAGATTAATCATTATTGTTAAAGAAACCAAAAGTAACAATACAAAACACACATTACTTTACCGATCTTAGTAAGCGACAAAAATATCATATTAATTTTTAATTGGGTATTATAAATTAAGGTAACAAAAATAAGCAGAAATATAAATATTGACATTATTATTTAACGAAATTGGCGGGTCATTGCACGCAGAACGACCCAACCACCAGCCACCAGGATATCTAACGTGTACGAGATCTTTCGCACGCATCGAGCAAGTCATCGCAATGATTCAATAAAATAGAATCAAAAACTATTTTGCGTGTTGAACGCTTATCCGATACAAGGAAACAAAGCTAACGAACTTTACTAATAAAATACGTGTGAAAAAATTTTATTAGCCATACCAACTATATTTTTTTGAATCCAATTAAAATTCTCATAAAATAAATAGTCTAGGGAACAAAATTGAATCACGAATCACGGTACCCAAATAATAAATAAGCCACGCTAATATAATAAGTAAAAGTTTTGTCAAAATGAGCTTTCATTTTTACTCGTCCTCGTATTCTATTCAGGTTGGGCGTCACTTTTTCTTTCGTTGCAACTAGATTCCGATCCGCCTTGACCTTCGGCGCGATCGGCCGCTCCGGCCGTTCACCCGCGAGCCTTCCGCAAATTATAACATTCTGTAATTGTTCGCTCGGCCCTATTGGAATAGGGCTCCTTCTATCCTTGGAGGAGGAGCCCTAGTCTATTAGGGCCGAGCCTGGAGTCCTATCAAACTAATATTTCACTTAAAACTACTGGTAAATCTGGATTTCTTATCTATTATGTCAGTTTAAATGTTTGTATAAGATAACGAAAACTTAAGGTTAACAACATTTAAGGCTTATTTTTTGAAGTATTATGATTGTGCAATCGCAATAAAATTGTATAGGTATTAAAGTATTTTTATGTAGGAAAAAATGTTATGAAATAAGTTTTTGAATATCTAAAGCAAATTTTGTATCTCAAATTAAAATACTATGAACTTTAAATGTTATCATATTAATAGATGTATTTTTATATATGTACTCGTATATATAAGGATTTAATAAGGATACACTATACACTAAATGTTAAGCAATCTTAAACTTTGGAGTTTATAGTTTGTTAGTATCGAAATAATAACAAGCAAGCTTTTATTACAGAGAACATTCTAGAAGATATAAAATACGAGCTCGAAACAAAAACATAATAACAAACACGTGGTAGAAAACTTAAGTTTGTGAAATAAGTGGCTTTAGCTTAGAGTTAAAGTTTAGTTTAACGATATCAATTACAATTTAAGGCAACATGCCCAGGACTTAGTAAAGAGAGGGAAATGGCTGCAAATGAGGTGGAACCGTGCGCCCGCGCCGCTCACGTCTTGAGGGGCGCCTCCAGCCGTGACGCCAGTTTCCGTTCGACACACGGTTCGCTTTTATCACTCACTAACTTTGAATTATATTTGTTAGTTAAATTAAATATATCATTATATTATGTTTATATATTTTACTTGTAAATGCTGTTTTATTAACTCAGTTATGTGTATACTTCTAATTAAACTTGTTAATTAAATAATAATATCATAATAAAAGCGTAAATTAGGCAGTTTGTCTAACAGTTATCTATTTTATTACTTTCATTGTTCACCTGTCATCAAAAAAGGCATTTTTTTAAATTTCTAACAGTGGGTTATCGGCGGGGACCGTGTGACGCCTTGTTAAATATACTTGAGTTATCGTGCTGTAACGGCACACACATGAATGGTACACGTTTCATTCAATTTGTTTACCGCTGAGCGCCGCGACGCCCGGTCAAGGGCGACGTCCATCGCCCGCTCGTAACCCATTCAAATTATCAACCTTTCAAGTTAGGGAGTTATGTATGCTAAATTATATTAATTGTCGCTTTAGTATGTTACCTTGTTGCGTACGAGCTTATTTTTTTTTACTTTTGAATTGAGATATCTTGATGAGGGTTGATGATAATTATGTGATAACGTAAGTGCTTTAAAGAGAATCTTATTGACGTTATCTTTTCTTTATAAAATAAAAAAGATAAAACAAAATATGTTAATACGATTATTCTGGTTTTATTTTATCGATAAATTGGTATTCACCATTTTGTTTAACGTATCTAATATTGGTGTGGAAGCTTCTTTTCGAGAGATCCAATGTAAATTTTATATAAATTTGAGTAGTAATTAATTTTGTTAACGGCAGAGCACCGGCGTATGTAAAGGCCACATACTGCCACCACGTGGTCCCCAAGACCTTGCCGCGGACCACCAGCTCTTAGGTCGTTTACTCCAATTACGCAACACCCGTGTAACAAGTCGCTATATAATCGGCGGAATTTTTATTGACTAATTATTCGCCATTTTTTATAAGCGGTGAAGTCAGCGGATATTGCTAAATATTCAAGCAGTGTATCATTCGAGGCTAACAATAACGTACAAAAAACTGACCATCGAATCGAATTATCTCACGTCGATATCTGATAGTCCCAAACGAGTGTAGAGTCGCGGCACTGTGGACGAGAAATGGTTTAGACTGTAATATGGGAGGCTGCGATGCGACCACATTCCACGACGATGACTCGCCCGCCGGACCTCCATTGTCAGTTTTTCTCGCGCTCAAACGCGGCATAGTATGGAGACATGCGTAATTTAGATCTAAGTGCGTTTGAACGACGAGGGTAAACAAGGCATTGACGATCAGAGCGGGCGCGCTCGTGGAGTCAACGCCCAGACGGATTAGAGGGACGATTAACGAGCAGTTTAATTTATAACCGGAATAATAAAAGCTCACGGAAGGAGCGCCGTCGACGAGAGTCAACGAGAGTGCTTCTCTAAACCATAAGTCATCACCGAAATGTCAACAATACAATCGGTGCCTCGCCTCGTATTCTATGCACAATCAGTTTTTTTAAGCTGCAAACCCGTTTCGTCACTACGGCGTAGTGTTTTGGTTATAGTTTACTTTTGAGCAACCTTCTCGACTTAACTTTCGATTTCGTACAAACGCTACAGCCGATATCGAGCAGACCGTCGAAATGTATTCAGGTGAGCGTCCAAACCTGTATGTCCAGTCGAAAACTGTAATTATGTTAACGAGGCATACGGCCACGTGGTTGCTTTTATAGCCCGAAACCAAATTGTATCCTGTACCGATTTACATTCGGATCGTGGAGTACGTCGCGTGGCTGACTTTCATAACCGAGCATCTGCTCGATAAAGCTGATAAAGTTATCGAGACCGGAAAACTCGGTAAGATTCGCCGGTGAGGTGAGCGGCGGGTCGGGGGGCCGGGAGTCGGGGGCTCCGGGGGGTCGGGAGGCAGGGAGCGTGACTGATAGCGACGTTACACAACGGGCTGAGCGGCCAAGGTCGTAGCAGATGTGGGAAGCACAGGCACGCCGTTCACGGCTTATCTGGGTGAATGTTTGCCGACCACAAATAAGCAGCGATCGGCCCTCACCGCCGCCGCGCCGCTCTCCGGCCCGCGGTGCTTATTGGGTGTGAACGTCCCCGGCAGCGCGCCGTGAGAACTACGCTACTACGTATTAGAGGCCGCGGCTGCGCGATAACGACGCACGTGGGGATCGAGGTTAACAATTACGATTACAGTACAACAACTGTGTGTTTGTGTCCTATCAGAAAGTCACTATCGTATCAAACAACTGCCATTTCGGTATTCGGTCACGTCGCAACACATCCTTAACGCGCCGCTAAGTAAGATGTACTCCCAGAGACCGACCGATAAAAAGTTCACGCGGTCTCGGCAGGGGGCGAGCGCACGCTGACTAACACACCGAAAACGATGTTATTTATTTTTAATTATGGCAATGAGGGTATGAGTATTTACATTCATGATAGCTGACGGTACTTCAGCTTCCTTCCAAGATCTATAAATAGATAATAATTGCCCATCGGTCTGACTAAGCGAAATCATCGATGGCCGAGAGGAATGCGGTCACAGGCAGTGGGTCAGCGCACTCGCCGGGAGCGCGCCTCCGTCCTCCGCCGGCCCTCCGCCCTCCGCCGGCATCCCTCTCCCGAAGGCCGCCATTCATAATTGAAATGACATCAACCGCGTGGGAACCTACAAATGCCAAATCGAGGACCGGTCCGACGACGAGCGGATTTAATTACCAGATCGTTGATTGATATTAGCGAAGCGACACTCGAGCGGAGTGTTCGTAAACAACGAAACCGAAAGCAGCGTACCAGCGGGCAGCGTCAACAAAAAGACGAACACGCGCAGACGATCGCGATGCGTCAGCGCAATGCACTTCTGCCGTCCCTGTCGTGCGCGCGCTGTCTCTGTCACGCGCACCCGCTCCCGCTGCCGCCCCCGCTCCCGCTTCCGCTCGACCGCCGGTTCAGGAAGTGCGTATCGCGCTTACGGGATCGCTCTATAACTGGCTGACACTTTGCATCTGATTAGAAGTCGAAGGTTCAGGCGAAAGGCATCGATCAGCGCGCGCGCGCCTGTGGTGGTAGTGGTAGTGGTGTGTGGCCGCGACGCTAGCTCCATAACAATGAGTGATAGTGCAGCCGTCTCTTTCGCGGCGGACCTTGCCGTGCTGTTGCTCCGGTCAGGTTCAATATCCCAGACCTTGGGCCGAGCGAGAGTACCCGCGGTGGCCAGTTCAAACTAGTTGCCTCGCCCGTACTTACCACCTGCGATACTTTATAATTTACCAGCTATATTTAGCTTCTTATTGAACGACAAAATGAAACAATTGTTTCCTAGCTATTGCTGTTAAGGTGTTCGTTGATGTCTTTTGTCGGTGTGTCGGCCGTACTCTATGATGGGGTCACGTTTTGACATATACGACTATACATAAAAATCGGGCTTTTATGATGCACTACCAGGAAAACTAATGAAGCGTCAGTGGTCGGTGGTCGGTGGTCGGCGCCGCGCCGCGGCCCGTGGTCCGCCTCAAATATACAAGCGGCCAATTAGATGTCGGACGCATTGCTAAAATATAAATATTAGTAGAACCGACAAAGGTTTTTAATCACCGATCTCGATACGTTTTATTCCTTTTGCGGTCCGAAATTACAGGCTGCGAGTTCGCTCACCCCGACCGCCGCTTAGGGCGCCTATGCTCTCGTGGATCGTGTGAAAAATTACCCAAGATTTGCTCTTATTTCACCTTATAAGTGGAATTCAATAAGTATAATTTTTGCATCCGGCTGCATGTTATACATATGTAAAGGTAGCATTATGCGAATAAGATACTACGAAGCGATCGAGGCGAAGCGTTGCGTGCTGTGTCCTTTCGCTCGCGTCCATAATATAGATTGTTTTAATAAAAAAAAAATTGAAATCGAAAGCGAAGCGCTGCTCGTGGCGAGGCGAGCACATCTCGCCAAGGTTACGTAGTAGGGGCGGCGACCGGCGCGGCGCGGCGAGACGGGCGTGACGTCACGGGCGCCGGAAACGCGGTCCGCAAAGTAGTTACGGTTACATTTTGAGTTTAGAAGAAAGTGTTCCATTCCGCGTGGGCTAGGTCAGTTGCTGTAGCTAGTCAGTCGCTTAAACTGACGGAACTGACGAGGCTGACGTGACGAGGATAGTATCTCATGTTTGTTTGGTGGCATCGCAAACCGTGGGACGACAAGAAAGTTGGTGACCTCGCCCCGTCAGATATGCCACTCGATAAACATATTAATTGGCGACACTGCATTTCTTGGATGAGATATCAGTTTCTTTTTATATAAATTTAACTTACTGGATTTATGAAGTGGTTGGAGAGAGATTACAGAGATAATCTACCGAGGAATTACTTTCGAGTGTGCGGAGATATTTACCTGCAGACAAACAAAAAAAACATTAATAACTATATATAATAACATCGCAACTATAAAACCATTCAAGTAACATTTTTACTGCACAGACGCAATAAAATAAATGTAAACGACAATCTCGATACAAGTTTTTTTTTTATCAGAAAATAAACAATCGACTATTATTATCGATTTTACTCGTTCTATTTATAATGGGGCCTCCTATGAAGTTGAACGGAAAATTAGTTGGACAAATCTCAATTAAGTTTTAGTTATGTTTTCGATATCTATTATAGTTTAAGGTAAATGAAATAACTTAATTTAATTTTATAATATAAAATAGTCTTTTTTTAAATACTTTAATTTTCGAAGTGTGCTGCGGTTAGTAAATAACAAAGTATTGTAAACATATAGTACAAAAGTGTGCATTCCAAAGGCCACGTCGTCGTCGCGTTAAATGTTTATAAAATGTCGTTTTACGTTTCGGACAATCGAGATGACGTCCGGTATTGTTGTGTCTTACAGCATTCTTATTCTCGTACGACGTAATTAAGAAGTTAAAAAAAAAGTTACTTTTGAAACAATTCTAAAAAACAATAAACGCAAGTCGCTGCCAGTCAGCAAGAATACAGCAAGAAGTTACAAAAATTCAAAGTTTTTGTCCTTTTGGACTTAATATAGCTATTCACCTTCAATGAGCTTTTATACTAATTAAAAAAAAAATTATAAAAAAATACTACTTCTTCTTTCCAATACGTAAAAGATTAATCTCAAAAAATTATATGACATTAGAATTATTGATAAACCTACTGTATGCAACATGGTATATGTAAAACTAATATAATTTATTTAACGCTATTATATTTCAAGTAATATTATACACCATTATACGGTATGAATAATGAAGAACAGCTCCACTAAACGCTGATGAATATTGAAGGAGCGAAAGGGATGCGTCAGCAGAGTTTAAAGACATCAAAGATTAAAAAATACTATGGAAATTATGTATAGTGTGATTAAAGTTAATCGTGGAACTAGCTTTATGCAGATTTGAATGAGAATTTAATAATGTTCTTTTAAAAAGAACATATAACAGTTTGTAAGCTTGTTTTTTTAAATATTATAGTATAATATAAATTTATATCTACTACTTATAGCGGGCGTAGGTACCTAGTGTAAGTAATTCTTTTCATAAATATTAATTCTCAAGCCAATCGTATACAAAATTTAATAACTGGTATTGTTGTCAGTCGTATTTTATATATAAAAGTGGGCACGACACGTTTAAATAGGCGTCTCGGCCATCGTTTCCGATAGGCGAGTGACGCAGGCCGACGTATGGCGAATACAAAGTGAGTCACGGTGTGCCCGGCTTCGAATTAAACTCTAGGCCTCAGCTAGAACATTCTATTCATATTTAACGATCTTCGTCCCTATGCCACTAATTTATACATAGTTCTAAAAACACGCGGCTCTCGGCCTCTCAATGCTGACCGAACTTTGTTATTTCGCGATTTTAAAAATATATGAATGAATTTAAACTTAATACGCGCCTGTAACTAGTTTTCTTATCAAAAACTTATACAGTAATTATAATAATTATAAATATTTTACGACTTGTAAGAAAAGTAGGAAGTTGTAACAACCAGTTCGAAACATTAATTAATTAAAACGTAAAAAACACCAATGAGCATTTGTATTTACTTTTATAGATCTGTTAAAGTCTATTTTACGATTGTTTTTTGCATTGTGATATTTAAAATACAATAAATGTGATATTTTGAAATAATGGCTCTGGTAAATGAGAGCTTTCGGTTCGAGTTCGCGAGCTTTCAGGACGAGCCGAGCGTACAGACAGACTGATGATGCATTACCCAATAACGTTCTCGCGATCCGTTTAAATTTTTAATGTGTGATAAAAAATAATGAACGAATTCCCGTCAGTTGTCATTATCGTACGAGACGGCAGTAAAATTAAGAACACGTAAAGATGAATGCGGGCCCAAGTCCTGCCAACTTCAATTAGATTTCGCGAAAGGCGAACAATAAGATGTAAAATCCACTCTTTTACGAGCTCTCTGTCAGGCGTCGGTCAGCTCGAGATGATCGTAAAGTCAGGAATGCAACGGAGCTGACGCTAAAAGGCCAAAAAGTAACTTATCGAAGCCCGTTCGCAGAGATACGGCCGACGCGAATTTCGAAAGGGTAGTTTATTGCGCCGGAAGTAGGTCACTCGCGTTCAGCGTCGATACATTTGTCAGACATGTCTTACGGAGACGTCCCGACGCCATGAGACGATCGTCAGATTAAGAAGTCTCGTTGTTTTATTAGATACGCGATTTGCGTGGGAAACGACGCGCGTCCATTATATATGCGGACGGTTCCTCTCATCTATTGAGTGCAAATTTTGATTTCGAAACATCGAATTCGCGGGCATCCGCTGCAGTATACTCGCGGAATGCCAAGCGGAATCTGGCCCCCGCCTGGTTCCCCCCTGGTCCCCGCCTGGTCCCCAGTGCGGATTCCCAGACGTCGGCGACGGCGACGTAAAAAGCGGTCGCTCGGACCGCCTTATAAATTATGAGCACCAGTTGGGTTATTAGTTGCCGAAATGACGCGACTGGAGTTGTGCAGCGCCGAATGTGACGCCGTCCGCGGCTTTACCGTTAAAGGACCCTTCGAAACGTTAAAATTATAAAGGGAGAGACCGCCGTTAGTCCAGTTTTGGAGTATTACTGTACTAAATTAAATAAGAGTGATTTAAATTTAACTTGAGACCAGTCTCGTGACTTGAAAGGCGCCCGTTTGTGGGTTTATTTATATTTTCATTTTATCTCACTGGTGTCGAGACGCTGGAGCTCAGCGTTGAGTTCCGCCACTCAATGCCTTCGGTGGAAAATGGGCAGTGTCTTGACACTAGGTTACCTCTGCCTACTTGCTGTCTGCGGAATACAACGTAAAGCTGATTAAACTTGACCGTCAGCTGAGATGATAATCTAATAATAACTAAAGGGTTAACTCTCCGTCCACTCAGATCGGACGCAGTAACATTGTTATCGAGTGACATATTGAACCGCCCGGAAAGCAATAAGTCAACGACTTGCCAATAAAATGAATGGAGCCCCCTGAGCCCTCGCACTCTATGCTGATTATTATATTTGTAATTGGCATTGCGTAAGCAATGTTGGTACATGATAACTTTATGTTTCCGTTTAAATCTTTTAAAGTCTAACTAGATATTTAATTTGTCAGATTAACAGATAAATAGATGAATATATTAATAATTGATTATTTGACCTGTACATTTTTTTTATTTCTATTATTTTTTAAAAATAAATTCAACGTAAAAAAATCCATGACAATTCCATTATTTTTTGCGTGACTCGCACAGACAGTGCTATAGTTATTTATTACACGTAGGTGCATAATGTAAGTACCAACACTCTGTGATTTAGTGTTCAATGTGAGGAATCATAAATAACAATAAGTATTTAACGTCAAAAACATAAGATAAAGTTTATTAATGTGTAAACAGATAGAAGAAGTCCAACGTCATCAGGGTAGGTCGGGGACACAATGGCACCTATCATCAATTGACGAGTATTCAAATCTCGCTTATGATTGATAGCTAATCAGGTTTCAGGGTTACCTTACATTGTTTTGGGCAACGTGTCTAGAGGCTGTTAGAAGCCAAGCAGCTTAAGCGTCTTAAAGCTTGAATTCGACCTCTAGTGCCTCTAGGACAGGATATAAATAACAGACCTTGATAAGTTCTGCACATTTTATAGTCGACTCTATAGGTACAATAAAATTATATGCACTTATCTTATCATTTGGCAAGTGAAAATTAACTGTCTTATTGGGAAATAAATAATGGATTCTGTACAATAAGAATGGTTTTTTTTTGTTTCATTTGTAAAGAATATGTCATTTGGAGTCAAGGCAAAGCGCGGCGTTGAGTTCCGCCACTCAACACACAATGCCTCAAAGTGGGGAACGGAGTGTCGTAACACTAGATCCCCTCTGCCTATCCTGCTGTGTGGGGGATACAGCGTGAAGCTCACTTATTTATGTGTCATTTGGATTTAAATAATTTGCAAATTTCACTTTTTTCTTTACAGTGGGTGGCATGAGTACAGAGGTTGTGAAATTGCGTGTGACCGCAAGACATCCGGCGGGCAGTGCGCATGCGCATGCGCCGGACGAAAGCTCGCCGGATGCACGTAATGCGCGGATCGCGATTTTATGTTTATTGTTAACTTGTGCTCCCCCGTCACTTTGTTGGAATTACCACAATGTATTTGTTATAAACTTTCTTAGATAAACTTAGGTTTTTGATTATATTTTAGTATTAATATTTTCGTTAGACTAGACTAGACTCTAATTAGATTTATTCAAAAAGTCTAATTAGAAAAGTGATTTAGCCCTACGTTTTCTATTCTTCAACGTATATCTCCAAGATTTTAGATGAAAACATGTTAAATTATTAATAAATACTTGTAACATGCATCAGTGCACATATGTGTAAATAGAAACAAAACTCGATCAACCACTATAAATAAGTATATAATAGAAAAAACTAAGAATCACATAGGATGAGGTATCAAATGAAGCGGCCTATCCACCGCAGACTATAGAAGCCGTACGTGTGGGAGCCTGGATCTGGTTTGTCTATGCACTTGTCCACTGAAACGAATTGATTTCACCTTTTTGTTATAATCTCGCAAAGTTATCTCGTGTCACTATACTAATAATTATGTATGGAAGGACTTCACTATTAATAACTCCTCTTTTTTTTGGCTTCACGCTGCATCCTGCAGGGTAGGCAGGGGGAATGTGGGAACCTAGTGTTAATACACTCCGTTATCATTAAAACTCTTCCATAGCCCACAGGAAACGAAAATATTAAATATTTGCAATTTATAGAGGAATATTTGCAATTTTGTAAAGTATGCGACTATAGCATTACAAGAATAACTCGAAGGCGTGAATCATTTACCAGACGTGTCGCGTGAAGCTTTTCATAAATACATTGTTGTCGTACATCACGAAGGACCTATTAGCTATACAAGTAAAAATAATGAAAGGCGTCGGTAATATCACTCATAATATCAACCTGCACCCAAATTGCACCCACAATAAAAGTCAAAAGATGTCAAAAACCGCTCATTTCCTTCAACAGTAAAAGAACCGCATTGTCCGACACCAATTTCAGTAGAATTGAGAGTAAAATCCTTTATGCGGTGTAAATGGACGGTAACTTGTTATAAGAGCACCTATAGAGAACCTGGCTCGTACTCGAAAATATAATCAATCCTTTAAAGTAGATTTCTGAAAACTATTTATTACTATTGACCTTCACTATTACTTGATAAGTTAATTGCCGCAACAGATTAGCTTTTGGCAGTTTTTTCTGCGGTCTGGAACCTCCATGGTCTTTATGATACATAATTATAATACGGCGGAGAGGCAATCACCGAACCTGTCATTAGACTGTGCAAATAACTAGTTATTTATACATTCACAAATAAACCTACCTAATATAACGTCTATTTGTTACACCGTACCGCGTCCATTGATTGGCAAATTGGTTCCAAAATAAAATACGGATTGATTTATTACTAAATTTTTATTATAATATGATTTTAAAATTAAAATAAAAAAGATTAATCATATTTGTGGTAACGGAAGATTAAGATTAATATCGATATTTTTTGCAGGTCCGTAGATTATGATTTGGGGTCATTACGGACCTCCATCAAACGGTTCGCGTGTGACCCCTGCACTGATGCAGACCAGACGCAAATGCAGCTCTGACGCAACCTCCACTAAAAATGTGAATTACAACTCGCGCTGACGCCACATTAAATCTTGTAAAAGGTCAATTTACAAAAATATTAATACAAAAATATCATTATAAATAAATTTCGTAATCCTTTTTTGTTTATGGCCACCCCCGTTGAAATGTCACGCGAGTAATGTATTATTGGAATGACCTACGTGTAAATATGTTTATTTGTTGTTAAACTGATGAAATATTAGCCTCGATTATTGTATACAGACCTAAAATGTTAATTAATCTCGGACAACGCCGCGTGTCGGAGCTGTAGAGCGTATTATAATAATAAGATAATAATACGTCTGGGCTAATACGGCGAAACGGTTCTTTTTTTTAACCCCTGGCGGCGCGGTGTTGCCATGTCTGTCTTGATTTATTCCCGCCCAGTTAAACTAGTTCAAGGTTGCTAGTGATGTGTTGATTGTGAATGGGAAGCTTTATTTTTGTTTGCGATAGGTCGTCTTTAGGTCATCCGAGTCACCGCGGCCGGAACGGACGTCGCCATGATGTATCACAAAGAAACTCGTGTTGACGGTCCTATACAACTCATACCACAGCTCAACAAACAAACAGCCAATTAAAATTACAAAAATATAGCCGATCATTTTTATTCGTATAGACATTTATTGCAATAAATATGCATCTATAAAAGACCCGGTTGGAAATTAATTACCTACTTAACATAATAACTCTGAGGACGTTCCGAATATGCGCATTTAATTGTGGCAAAACATAAAAAAAAGAGTTGTCTCGAATGACGGAGACATTAAGTTATTTAGTAAGAGTGCATTGCACTGGGAATTGGCCGTTTTAGGATATCTACATCAGGCGCGTTGCCGAGACCGCGACGAATATGCACCAATCGATTCGAAAGAGCCACAAGTCCTAGTACTATTTCCCTCAATTTCCTCCTATCATGACCATCCTCAACGACGCATATTAGTCAATATTAAAAACATGGATAACTAAGGTGCTTCATCTGGCATGTCCGAAAAGCTCTACGATGATGTTAGTATCAAAATATCTAGTTTATAATTCATTTTTCAGCTTCACGTTGTATTCCGAAAAGCGAACCTGAGAATCTAGTGACAACACACTCTGTTCCCATTAAAATACTTCCGTTAAACACTACCCGCCGAATAGTATTTGCAATACAAAAATTAGACTAAGGTAATTTAAATTATGGGAGGGTCTCAAATGAATAAGCGATTCGTTTAAAATGATAAATTATATGGATGACGCCATCAACAAATAACGGACTAATGTCTGCATACGTTTGCCATCCGTTCTTAATGATAGTGGATGAACTTATTTGACAATTTAATTCTAGTACCGATCGCTCATTCTAAATTTGCAGTGTCAAAAATGCATGCAAACATTTTGTATATTAAAAACTGTTTATTTCTATATAGATGTGTCTGTACAACCTATAGAATATAATTATAAAATTAATAGCCCAAGCCTCGGGCGTCTGTTAATGCTGCTCGAAACTTGCCATACGATATAGGATATTAAATATTAGTCCTTGTTTGTTATATATTTGTTTTTTTAATTGGGCAAAGCATAAAATCGACATTAAACTATACAGGTGGACTGAGACCACCTCACACGACCTGGGCAAAGTGACTTACAAGTAACATTGTTAAAAAAAAAGGCCACCAGCGAACAGTAAGTCATCCATGTGCATACATTATTATAATCTGCGTGAGGTATCAAAATATATGTCAAACGGCGGCCGATCTTTGATGTCGTGACGACGGTCCGCAAAAACTACGGACCAGCCAGGTAATGAACTAGATAATTCGATTAAAATGGAATATCAATTAATATGTCTATATTAGTATGTGCTGAGTTTTTACTTTCATATAGTAAACGAAACCGGTCGAATATTGTACTCATTGCTGCACATAGATCAATAAGGGCAGATGTTGACATCCAGAAGTCAAAAGCATATATAATTAATGAGGAGCTGGTATGACTAAACTTAATTAAAAATCGTATAGCCGAAAACAAGGCCCGTATAGTGCGTAAACCTACATATCCATATTTAGGTGAGCATGACGTTATTAGTTTTTCTTCTTAAAACGATAAAAATCTAAATGAATTGTGAACTCTTTTGTCCGAGTTTAGTGTTTATGAGAAATAAACGGCTCTAGAACACGCCGGCTACATCAAAAGTTTTAATTTCGATCACCAACTCAACCTGGCCTTCGATTACTTCACTCTAGTCCACGTTATCATTCTATATTGGTAGCTTGGAAAGGTCAAGAGACGTTGGGCGTTTCGGCCACCGTGAAACATTCGTTCAAAATAATTCCGCATCAAATTATTTTTGTGAGAAATGTCGTCGGCATCCTAAAGATCCAATACCTAAATCGATGTCGCATATTTATAGCCTTTGTGTTGTTAGTTGCGATATCCTAAATTAATAACGTGATTTATGACACCTTGTACCTACTGGTTCGGTTCTCGACTTAATTAAACTTTTCGAAATAGCTAAAAAATATGTCGATGTAGAATTATTGTTACGCTTTAGAAAAGTATTAATTTTCTGTGTGAATAGTAATGTTTACGGTCGAGCGGGCCGTCAGCTGGCGGCTCCCCCGGGCTCGCGTTCTACCCCTAATTACAGGGAGTGGGTTTCTGTGTCAACGAAGATAAATAAAACAAATACTTCACCTCATGTTAGTAATTGCAAAAAACTCTAATAACTCAGCAACGTGTTTTTCTTATCTGTGCATATTTTAAAATCGCTAAGGGGCGGATGTTTTGTATTTGACATATATATTTTTTAAATTGAATAAAATTATAATAAAGCAAACGATCTAACACGTACAGATTTTTGTTATTTCATTAAGTGACAAAAAAAAAGAAAATTATTTTAATTTACTCGAGTTGTGGAAGCTTTTAAATGACATATAAATAAATATAAAATACAATAAAAAAAACACGTCAACGTTATTGTTAATGGTAAGTACATTATAATTTGTATGGGGCACTTTCACTCACGATTCATGTGAGTTCCTTTGGAAGCATTTAAAACAATATGGAGGAGAACAAAGGTGCGTCTGAGTGATTCTGGTGCAAAAACGAGATCGGCCAAATGTTGGAAATAAAGAGAAAACAAAAAGAAATAATTTCCGAGAAGCGTTGACCGCTTTGCCAATTATAATAAAATTGTTGTTCAATACCGCCAGCGGAGACCGGAGAGGTTAGCGATTTGGATATACTTAGTTATTGAACCTAATCAAGATCACCCCGATATCACGCTAAGAATATCTTAAATTAAGTTCGCATATTGTTTTATGGTTTGGAAATAAATATTCGAGGCCAGTCGTGTCGCGGAGGAACAAGCGTGTCAACGCGACAGGTTGTGGGTTCGATTCCCACTCAATGAATGAAATATTTAATATTTTTATTGCTTCAAAATTCGGCGGAAAGGGCAGCAGTGTCTTAATGCTAGACTCGTAAAGCCGATGTGATGAATATTGAAATTCGATATAAAATTTCTAACAAGACAGAATTTAAAGCAAATAATTATTAAGCAACACATCGAGCTTTCTACATGTGTGGCTGTTACAGCTTTTAATCTATATGAGATATTTACACAACGATAATTACAATGAGATATACGATTTTAAATTATTAAAATAGAGAGAGAGAGAGAGAGAGATAGAGAGAGAGAGAGAGAGAGAGAGAGAGAGAGAGAGAGAGAGAGAGAGAGAGAGAGAGAAAGAGTTATTTATTTTGTAAGTTTACTAAAATTGTTAACTTTATAACATGATATTATTATCTAATATATATATGTAAATATTAGTTTGATTTTTTTTACTTATTGTCTACTAACATTAAGTGTCGCACATTGACAGACGGACCGACTAATTCTATTAAATAATATAATGGCGAGAAGTGTTCGCGAAACGAAAGCGTGTGTCGCAAAAGGATCGATGCTCTCGATGCGTCTCGCCGGAGCCGCTTCTAAGGACTATTACTGCGGAATGCCGCTCTGTGGCTGTCGATTTTAGAACCCTACGTCATTTTGTATACTAAAAAGTGATTTTTAGAGAAAAAAATAGTACTAAAATGTTGTTTAAGCTAGCTGGATCAGTTTAGGTGTTTTTTTTTAGCTTCTTTAGGTTTATAGTGGGGTAGGTTGAGGGGACCTAGTGGTAAGGCACTCTATTCGCCACTTTCTGCCCGAGGGGATATCAACGCTGTCCTTATCTTTTTACCAAAAACCGTTGCGTTTATAATTAATCCGTGTAACTGCTGCGCCATGACAGCCTCGTTATCTATTAATAATTATGGTTAAGACTTAAGTTTGTTACTTAGTATTAGTAGTAGTAGTACGTGTTTTTCTTTTTCAATTTCTAGAACCCTAAAATTATAGGTAGGTAGGTAGTGCGTGTTTGAAATGACTATAATATTATTTTATTTTATTTCATTGTAGTTTACCGCGCCTCAGGTGTAAGTTGCATGGGGCCGGCGCCATTGAAGTTGCATTAATTATGTTATTTTAAAAACGTGCCTTGTAGTATTATAGCACGGGTGGCGAGTCGTGGCTGTTAGGCTCTCTCTCTCTCTCTCTCTTGTTTACTTGGGAAAAAAATAGAGTAAAAGAAATAATAAAATCAAATCTGCGCAACCACCTGCAGCTAATATATGAGCGGCCAATATTCGTTGTACTTACTATATGTTGTAAGTAAACTTTCCCACTCGCTGGTTTATTTATATGTATTGTATGTAATGTTGGAAATAATTTACAAAGGTACCAGGGCAGCATGAGTTATCAGGCGGTATGATCGCTTGTAAAAACTGGAGTTAGCGCGGCAGGTGCTCGCGGCAGATGTCGGGTGTCGTCGTCGGCCTCAGCACCGTATTTCGTTAAGTTTACACGTTTTATATAATGTAAGTAGAATTTAATTTTAGTATTCAAAAGTTATGCTTGCTTGTTTTCTTTGTTCACAGTACCAACGCAAAAATATGAACATAGGCTATCAAAGAATGTTCTTATGAATTATTTTTCTTTATCTTTATATTGTAATATAAAGCTTATAAAATAGGCAAAGGGAAGGTGTTAGGACACTCCGTTCTCCATTTTCCGCAGAATTTACGAGTCGTGATGGAACTCCACCACATCCTTTTGCCTGAGCACAGAAATAAAAATATTAATAAATAATAATTCATCCCTCCGAGTGAGAATCAAATCTACAACTTCCGCGATACAACAGCCTATAAAATTATGCATTTTCGTCTAACGGTTGCACTACAACAGTGGACACGTGTCACCCTGCAAATGTCACGAAAGTCGTTACGCTACGTTCAGTACATTTGCATACGACGCTAGGAGCTGAACGAAAACCGAAAACAAAACAAATTGGTACTTCCGGGCGCCGCCGCAGATGGCGCCTTCCCGCCAGCTGCCTCCACTTGGCTCCTAGCGGAACTGAGCGGTTCGCCCTGGTACTGCTGCCGATTATATTTAATATTTAGTTGTTGAAATCAATATTATCTAATAATGAAAGCTTCAGCATCACACTGTATCTCGGTTGTAGCGGGACAGGCAAGGAGAGTCTAGTGTTAAGACACTCCGCTCCCAAATGTCCGCTGATATCTAGAGGTGTTGCGTGTTGGGTGGCGTAACTCAATACCGCGCTTTGCTTTGATACTACAGCGACTAAATGAAAATATTAAATATTTCATTTCCTCGAGTGGTTATCGAACCCACAATCTATCACATTTAACATTCCCAAAGACAACTGTTACATCTAATTGCCCGAACTCAAAGCAGGTGGCGTGTGAGGGCATTTCAGTATAAAAAATCGTACACAATAATTAATGACGCGAAATAATGTACCAGCATGCGAAACGAAAATCTAAAGGCTGGCGACACGCACCGCTCGGAGGCAACTCGACACCGGCCATTGAACATTTTTCATGATGGAAATATCGGTTTACATGAGGAGAGGTCGCCACCCACTACGCCAGCAGCGACTAGCCTCTCCTCTCCTCTGCGCTCCTCGTGCTGTATCCCCCTGAACCTACTACAAAAGGTAAAAACGCAACGGCGAAAGTAAAAAACTCAACCGTCAGTGTCAATTAAAGTAACCTGAGACTACTATTTGCGATACAGTAAATAGTAATATTGAGTTACGATCCCGCGCTAACCCGCTGAGGACGTTAACCCGCCACCGAACGTGATGATAAAATAATGAAGTCCCCCTCAACCATGATATATCTCATTTGAAACGTGTCCTTAATTTATAGCCAATAGCCAGGGACGATAAGGCAGGTAACAGTGGAGGAGCAGGTAGACTCTCACTGGAATTTGAAGACCCGACTTAATAACCGCGATCGGAGCTTTTGAGCGCCGGCGGTTTTTTTCAGTGGTCATTTTAGTGTACCTACAGTTATGTTTCTCGAGAAAGGGAACCTTTTGTGCGCAGTGTTAAGGTATTTTACAATATAGATAGAAACGCTTTGTCCGAAGTGGACGGACGACTTCTTAAGTGTCGAATTATTGTTGAATTCAAAGGGAAGTTGTTATGGTTTTTGTTATTTTTTACACTTAAGACACGTTTTGTGAAAGAAAAGGTTTTTGCAAAAACGCAATTATTATTATTTTTTGTTCAGCTTCACTCTGTATTCCACATGAAGTAGGATGTGCAGTGAGTATGCAGAGATATTAATTAATATTTCATTTCATCGAGGGGGAATCGAACCCATAACCTGTTGCGTTTACGGCCACGCGCACAAGCCCCTGCCTCACGACCGGCCTCACCAATTACCGCTGACATTATCTCATATTCTCAACACATAAAAATGTCATAATTATAATGAAGTGTTTTACTTGGCTCTCGTATGCAGGTTTATTTTTAGCAACACTAAGTCCTACTTATTAAAAAACATATTGCGCTTTCCTTTAATTTTTCGAGAATCCCAGGAATATTATTAATCAGTTTCCGCTTATTGATAAGAGCCTGATAACCTCGCATCCGCGGTGTTCCACAGGCGCGATACAAATGAAATTTAATGTTACTTACGTATAATATAATCGAATTTTGAATTAGTTTTCCGAGCTATTCGTTAAAGTAGTAGATTCATTTCTCGTAAACAAAAACAGTATTTTTATACAAAGGTACAGTACACGATCTAATTACCATAAAATAAAGATAAATTTTAATTATTAAATAAATATTGCGTAAACCCTTATGATATTACTCCATGTAAAAACTATTTATTATTAAGTTATAAGCATAAAAATTTCGTATGTCGCAAGACCTTTTTGGGAAGTTGGAATAAGTTTTTATATACAATTTCAACGTTTTTGTAAACGCAAACGTACACTTTTGATCAAACGTAACGTTTTGTTTGTAACGCTTTTACACCACAACTACTCAACCGATTATCATGAAACTTTGCACTCCTATACTTAAAAGTATAAGAAAGGACATTGGGTACTTTTTATAGAAAAATAATAATATTTAAAAAAAAAAAAATATCCTTTTGACTCTCTAGTACATATACAAAGCCTGTGCAACAACTGGCCTCAAATAACTGATTCAAGAAATAATTAATATATATCATAAGAGGTAAATCTTTTCGAATAGTATATATAACAAAATAAAATAAACTTCACGCTGTATCTCGCACACAGCGGGCTAGGCAGAGGGAACCTAGTGTATAACAAACAATATAATAATTTTTATTCCATACAAATAACATAATATAACGAATAGCGAACGTCGTCTAGGTGACGGTTGACGCTCTCACGCACCGTCAACGTCGGTAACGGCCACAACATCTGTCGTTCGTTCGTGTTCGTGTTCGTGTATTATATTTACCCCTTAATGAGTTTTGAACAACTACTTCTACTGAGCGGTCGGTTGGTACCAGGTTCAGGTTTTTAATATTTTGTTACGTCTTGTATAATGTTTTTGTTAGATATGACCGTTGTTTAATTTTTTTTGGGTTAATTAATAAAGAATGTTTTTTAAATAAAATAATAAAAGAAGCTATATACTCTTTGTATTCTCCGTTTTTTTATGTTTATTTTTAATGTAACTATCGAATGATAACTCTTCATTTTTTTTAGAATTATATAACTATTTTCAAAATATTTTCTAAAGAACCGCCCCATAAAAGAAAAAATTAAAAAATATATCCTATTACCTTGTACCCCAACACTGACACGTACATACGTACTAACAGAACACCTATAATTTTAAATACAAATTAAACACGAATATAGGAAGTAATTTAATTCACAATGGATTAAATTTATAATGGCCACCAGGTGTTTATTCTTTTTTTTGTGTCGCGGCCAAGGCATGGTGAGTGTAGGCGAAATATAAGGAAGCGAAAATCCTTTGAAAGTTGATTTTAATACCTATATCTACACTTATAATAAATTTTAAATAAATTATAGTCTTTGTTTTATGGGAAATTTTCGTAATATTTTTTAATGTTATTTTACACTTAGAACAGAAGTATTTTTTGAAAACGTATACAAGTTGGACCGCAGCTGAATTCGAACCCGCGCCTCTTGAAATCTAAAGCTTGGACAGTCTTGAAATAATCTAAAAATATATTCATTCGTACTATTTAAAGTCTAAAAATAACTTATGACATTAAAACAAGATTCGGAACAATCAACAGGTATTTCAAAAAGTAATTAATAGAATATTCTCTACAATCACCAATTAAAAAAGGTATTGATTAATTATATAAAATAAAAATAAAAAACCAAACACTGCTATAGATGGGTCTTATTATCGTTTTAATAATGAATTTTTTGTAACATTTTCGCAATTAAACGCTTATACAGCATAGCCTTAACGGTTCTTCGAAAATAGTTAACATTCATGTAATGAACATGTGTGTGCAACCAACTTTACTTGTTTTTGTTTTTTTGCTAAAGGAATGTGGAATTCGAAGCTAAATAAAATATTGTATGTATTCAATAACTTCGATGACAGGACATTGACTCTTAAATGACAAGCGTAAACAGAATAATACATACTCTACTATATTTTTTTTATATTTTTTATTTCACTGAATTTATTACTGGGTAAATAAAATTTTCTATTTTTAGTAAGTATTAGTGACTCGTGTACGGTCATGGTGGGTTCAACCACACAGAAAAAACTATTTATTTTCGAAATATTATAGACTTACACGTAAAACTAAGTAAATAGTAAAAAAAACGGAAATATGTATCTTCCATTTAACATAACATGCATGTCACATGCATGCGTGGAAGCGAACATGCACAACTTAAATTTAAAAAGGTTTATCTCGATATCTCATAAGGATTCAATTAAACCAGATATGTAATTAAAGTAAAAGCTTTGCCCTCATTGACAAATGATTGATGATTAAATTAATCCATTGTCGATATGATTATACTGATATCAATAAATTGATGTACTTAAGGCGAGGCAGGTGCGAGGCAACGGTCGCAAGAGACGGTTCGACGGTGGACGACGACGGTTACCAGCAGATGTTACCTTACCTCAACTTCGTGATAAGAAACGTGAGTAAGTGTGCCTGGTAATCTATTTCAAGGTATTTTTGTAAGTGATATTATACTACCATGTGAAATATCATGTGTTGTCTTTTAAAATTAATTTACTTCGGCTTCCGTCCCTTGTTATTGTTAAAATAAGCGTTATTGGATCGTGACTAATAATAATAGTAGTCGATTTTAAATCGATTGTTAATATATAATTACGTTACAATGTAGGATTTCTGTGGAACTAGTTCGGCGGACTTGGTGAATGTCAACTACTGAACGAGTAATAAACTACGAATAAGGATTAAGGGCACATGTGGCGTCGCTGGCCGCCACCAGATCGGGCACATTCTTAGTGCAACATTTCACACATCTGCGTCTTCGACTCGACTCGACTCGTACGCATTATAAACGTATCCTGTCATTAAACCCTTACAAGAAAAATGAACGAGACTTTTTCCATCACAATAATGTAGTCCGCGACAAATAAATTAATCTCGGACTGAAATTGCTCTCGCTTAGTTCTCGCGGTAAATGACTGCGTGTAGAAGTAGGTGCCCGCAATGATGAGAGCGGTCCGCGGTGCCACGGATGACGAGCAAATCGAAATGGGAGTGAGTCTAATTCGCGGCGCCGCCTGACACTCCGAGATGGATTGTTGTCAACATTAGTGCGGGAAGCATATTGACTTGTCGCCCTACAACTTGGCTCGTGCGCACCCGTGCCTGCACGCGACACTGGCCTCAAACCACCATGTTCCATAAGAGCGGTTTCTCTGCTACGTCTGGTCGACGTATATGACTCAATAAACGTATCATAAATAATCGTTCGCGTCCACTAGTACGAGTGCGCGCCGTGAGACGTCTGCACACAATTTCAGACTCAGCACCGAAAGGGCTCAAGGTCCACAATTAAACGGAGTAGTGCGTTTTCGCGCCGGATTACGGGCTTATTCGAGCTGCCGCGGCAATTAGGAAGTCGTTCATTAGGGTCCCTAAGTTTCGCAGACGTGAGGGTGCCGGCATTGTGACGTCACGGCACTCTTTCGCAACTCACCACTGTGACCCCGTGTCACACTCTGTTGCCAGTCGAGCGGTCTGTTTATATACAAAGCATTAGAAACAAAACGCTTCCACTTTAGGAATGCTCCTGCGTACAATACAAACAGGGGCAAGTTAGTTCCCGGAGCACGGCTTGGCGCCATCGCACTGGGAACCTGTGAGCGACAGGGACGGAGAATGCGGTACACCTTAAAATATATCTTAAAATCATCAATTGCTACACATCCGTGGATCTCATTTCCGAAGGACAGATAAGGATGCAAGATGCGGTTAGCGGTGTTCCAGAATGCATCTGTTGACTTACATAAAAACGGGATCGTGGAATTTCGGGACGTCTCTGCGCCCGTGGAGTGCGGGAGGGGAGTCCGGGACAGATGCTCCTCTATTTTTTACGACGAAGCCGTTTCATTCAAAAATTGTCAACGAATAGAGATTTGTGTAATCTTGTTAAAGTAATAGCAGCGGGTTAACAAGCAATTCAGCGACCCTTCTGATCGGACGTTTACGAGTTTTGAATGAACTGAATGAATTGCTTTTTTTTCAGCTTCACGTCGTATCCCGCATATGGGCAGTTGCTGGGTAGGCAGAGGGAACCTAATGTTAAGACACTACTTTTCCACTTTTGCTGATTTTTTAAGACAGGTGTTGAGTTTTGTCTTGTTACAAGAGCGAAAAAATTACTAGCCAAGGAAATGAACCCACAACCATCGCGTTTACAGTCACACAACAGCCTCAATGAAAATTTTTATATAAATAAAAACAAAAAATAACAAAATAATAAACAAAACATTTAAATAAAGTTGCAAGTAATAAGTAATAAGTAGAATTAACAATTTAGTCCTTATGGCGGTCGACAATTAACGACCAAATAAAAAGAGATCACACGCACGCAAAAGACATAGTAGAAATTAAATTCGCTTTATATCCCATTTCCGTTGATCGCGGGCGCCCCGCGAGTACCAGGCGAGCAGCAGCGGGCAGGAGAAGCCTTGACCCTGACTGCGGTGGCGTCGACCGGAACGTACGCCAGTACTGCGAATCTCGATTTCCTCTCACCGCCTCGCCGGTGCTGCGGTCTTAGTACACGCTGCTCGCACGTGTGATTTACTAGATTGTTTTCTCTTTCGGCTAAACCGATACTATTTGTACTACGCTTACATTGTACTTGTAGCTAAAGAGTGCGTCTTTGTACATTTGTATAGAAAAGCCTGTATCTTCAAAGATGCAACTTTTGCGTCGTATTCTCTAGCGAGTCAGTTGGGTCCCATGAACGTTTGTTTCCCACAGTCGGTAGCGGTCGGGTAACGTCAAAATCGAGAGTTATTGTACTCTAAAAACATGACTATCAAGATGTGAAGTAAACAGAGGCGGAGAGAGAGGGGTTGCCAGTCATTGATGTAGAACCGGTCTCGGCCCGTCACTAACCGGCTCGAGACGGGGATGAATTACTGACGCGGACCGGGATCGGTGCTATCCTCGTATTTACAATACGGATAAGTGATAATAATTGATAATATTAAGCTTAGAGGCCAGTCTCAAAGTGTGAGTTGTGGATTCGATCCCCAATCGAAGAAATGAAATATTTATTTACATTAATATTTAGATTTTTTCGCTTTGCTGTCGAGGCAAAGCGCGGCGTTGAGTTCCGCCATTAAACACGTAATGAATGCCTACAAAACTCCGAGAAAAGTGGGGAAAGGAGTGTCTTAACACTAGATTCCTTCTGCCTTATTTTTTTATTAAGCTTAAATCGTCCTTCGACTCGATTTCGTCGAGACACGAGATTCAAACCACCGCACGTTGCGCCACTACAAATCAAAACAACAAACGCGCCGACAGGATCCGATCGACATCGAGACAATCGAACATCGAATCGATACCGATAGAGAGCCAGCGACCGGACGTGACGTCACGCCGTCCGCGCGTAAACGCGAGAATTTTAAACAACCTCCTTTTGGTATATTCTGAAACACATGTCACTGGTATAAACAGAATGAGCGTATAGTATTTTTGTCCCAGTTACTCCTATTCCGAGGGTGTAAGGTTCAGATCGCGGCGGACGCCGGCTGGGGCGAAGGATGTTCTCATTTTACATTCATGTCGTACAACGCGTGGTTATAAGGTCGTAACTCGTAATTATGTTTTGAGAATTTTAAGATTTCACTTCGATTGACCATTGTTTTGTAAGTATGTCGATATCTTTTGAAATCGCGGATATAATACATGTTAATCATAGATAACAAAAAAATATGGCGAATATAAAATACTAAGTAGTTATATTTACATATATAAAACATAATATATACTCATTGTATGTAGAGTGTACGGGCAATTTGAATAAAAATAACATAGCTGGAAACCAGCGTCTGTATTAACAAAGCCTATTTGAGCTTTTAAAGCAAACAAATTAAAATATTTGCAAAAAATCTCAGGTAAGTACGCTGTAGGTACGTAGGAACCTTTATTATAAATAAAAACTTCCCAGCTAAAGCACTTGTGTGTTTCCAAGTGAGTATTGAATTTCTACCATTCCCCATTGTGGCTGTGCCCGGTAGGTCCGCAGAAAAGATTTAATTCTAAAGATGTTCTCGAACTTTTATGAGATATTTTTAACTACTGCGTTTTTTTTGTGTGAATGTAGGAAGGTCTCGGTTTACGTTTTATTATGAAAATTATGCAGCTATACTTTTCCATGACATTATAATAATATTTCCATGTTAATTCTATAATAAACTAAGCTTTTGTTTATAGTCTACGACTAGACTGTTTTCTTATTACTTATAGCATATAATTCTAATTTCTCCCGAATTTCTAGAGAAAATATATTCTATATGAACACAATGAATAGGACATACAAAAAACACAAGAAGCATTTAGACACAAAACTAAAACAAACTGAATCGTTCAAAAACGAAACGACCTAAATATAGCGATATAACCTACATTACAATACGAAATGTTCCGCAGATGGCACCTTGTCGCAATAAAGGGCCGTCGCCGTTACGACCGCCAGTGAAATGAAGCAGTCGGTAGTTTGGTTAGACAAGGTTGCAAGTGTCGCGGCCGGGCGGTTTTTTGTTTTGCTTTCAAGAGGCGGCTGGAAATGCAGTCTACATACGTACAAACATACATACATATAAGTCTATAGACTATATTTTTGTATTATTGTTCTTGGGAAAGGTTTCCAGCTTTCTGTTACGCCGTCTGAGCGTTAGTTATTCTTGTGAAACAATTTAACATCGTATTAAATTCTTATTGTTTCGTTTTATTTAAATATACTTTACTTCTTTATAGTAATACTGGAATGGACAATACTAATGAGTATATACAGTTATCAAATAATAATAAGAATATCTATATATTAAAATTAATACCAATGATGATTATAATATGTCTGGATGAAAATCGAACCAACGACCTCTCGCTTAATAGTCAAAGTAATCAAACACAAGGCCATTCCCAAGTTACTGGTATATTAATTTTATAACTGGGATATTTTCATTTTGAAAAACGTTGAAAAAAAAAAATCAATAGTACTCAAATACGAAGTATACTCAACATGCTTAAACAAATCTTTTTTAATGAGCGTAGGTATCTGATTTTTTTTTTTTTTTCAAGCAATGATTCGACTTTATACGATCTTAAAATATATAATTATTAATAACATATAACGAAATAATGATCTGAAATGTATTATTTTTAGATTAAATAATAATAAATATTATGTATAAAATACTATTATCTATATATTTATACTACCACGGGATTTCGGTATAATTCGCAAATTTCCAAAAAAAATATTTTTTTATTTATATTAAAAATATACAATTCACGCTTTATCCCCCGCATATAGCGGGATACCTTACTCTAACCTAGTGATAAGACACTCCATTCTCCGCTTTCCACTTCAAATCGAGACAACGCATCAAATGCGGAACTCAACGCCGTAAATAAACGAATTAATATATTATTAATAGCCAATAAATAAGTATATAATACGTATATGAACATAGGTAGTATCGTAACGTGCACACAGCATACATCAGCACGGGGCTCGGGACGGGGCAATCACCGGAATGCAATTTCTATATCGCGAGCGTCTCATTAAAAAGCGGGGGACGTGCACGGGGACCAGGGACGGGACTCGCGTCGGGATTGCGGGACAAATCGGGATTGTTTTTGTTCGATATCTATTCTAAGTTATAATAATATATGTTTTAATGGACTAGCTTTAAGCAGCGGCTTTGCTTCTGTTTTCAAATGGTAATAAAGTAATACCTAAAAGTTTAGTATAATATTATAAGTGCCTGAGCTAACTTCAGCTGTAGTTGCAATGGCATTAATGATGTAATGCATATCTAGCCTTATTTAATAAATGGACTGGTTAACACAAAAATAATTTCAAATCGGACTAGTAGGTAGTTCCTGATATTAGTGCGTTCATCCAAACAGACTCATGAGTTTTAATATATTGTTACAATATATACGTGTAGACAACATAGATAATAATAATATTGATGAAATATATTATTTATTACGATTTTATATATTGTATATAAGATTTAAATATATTTTTAGTTTTTGTATTGGGTGGTTATTTTTTTAATCGAATGTTATTACGTCTCAAAAACATAGTGACAGCTAAATGAGTTATATAGTGCTGATTTCAATATTTTTTTTTATATTAGTAAGGTAGTAACAACACTAATGTAATTTTACTTCAATTAAATGGCGCGGGAAAAAAATTATAATACTATGTGGGTATTATTTTCATACTTGAAATATGAAGTTGTACCTATACATTTATTGAATATTACAGACATTTTATTGAAATAATTTTTATTTAGATTAATACTACTACAATTAACAACATATACAAAAAAAAATACACATTTAAACAAAATAAATATACATCAATAATAGATATTTTATTTGTTTCTATATAGTTTTAATATTTTTCTAATGCCAATATAATGAAAGAAAGTTTAAATTAGATTATTTGGAAGGTTTTTGGAATTTTCATGTATTAATTTTTACCATATATGAGTATAAAAAAATAATAATTTAAATCTGTCCTTGAAACGGATAAATTAAGTTATTAATTAAACATATTAGACAGAAGCAAGTCTAATTTAATGCAAATGTATCACACATTCTGATAATTGCTTAACTTACTATAAAATTTATATGTCGTCTAGTTAAGCAGTTTTAAATTGTAAATTTCAATATTTACATTTTTAACTTGTAACGTAGGAACTAGGTGTTTGGCTGTTTGTAAATACCTACAAGATGGAAGAAACTCGCTTGCTCATGCATCAATATACCTATATTTATATAAATAATGTACTATTTTTTTAAATTTAGAACAGAACATCACTAAATGCATATTAATAAGTTATCGATATAAAGCTTAAAGGCATTGTCTACGAAGTTTAGTAGGTGAACTTTCGGTACTACTGCTTACGTGACACAAATGTAAAACGTGCAAAAAAATATCGAAGGAGGGTAGATAGCTAATGAAGCCGCATCTACAACGCGTCGTTAAAGGCAAGAAAATAACTCTCACAAAGGAACCTCCGAACAGGCATGCAATTAGTTTTTTTTCGCAAATCCGGTGCACATTTCGAAAAATTAGTCTCAGATAAGGCGGCGTGGATGGGCTTTGTCGGAATTTTTTACGCACTCTCAAGAAAAACTATAACGTCCCTAAGGGTATCGTTTTTTGTTCGTCGCAGCCTTTTAATTAGTGGATCGTAGTTTTTTCACCTGACTCCGACAGGCCCAGGTCGCTAGTCTACCAGTGAGAAATAACTCTAGGCGACCGTACCATGGGAAATCACTGCACAATCATTTATGAATTATCCACGGTGACACCGGCCTACGTCCCAAAGCTACGACCTACGTGCCAGCGGCTACGCAGCGCGCCGCGAGCCGCAGGTTGAGGGTAAACAAACAAAGCGGGGCCGCGGGTCGAACATAACCTAGAAGCGGCGGCACGTGCGCCGAAGCGCCCTTGCACAAGGGTGCCTGCTGCCTACTGCCTAGTGCCTACCTTGTCTGCCCACGATCTCGGCGACGTGCTCGGAGGAAGGCACGGGCACGCACTCCGTCATGTTCTGCGACTTCTTGGCGCGGTCGTCGGGCGGCGGCGCGAAGCCGAGCGGGCTCGCCAGCGAAGTGCTCGCCGGCAGGCTCTCGCCGAAGTTCAGCATGCTCAGCTCGAGCGCGAGCTGGAAGGCGCGCTGGTCCTCCACCAGGCCCCCGCCGCCCAGCTCACCGAAAAGGCTTGATGGCATCTCCACTTGGGACGCAATCTTGGCGGCTCCGGAGAGGTTTCCCTCTCGTGTCACTGGTCAAAATTTAGTGTAGCGATCGTTGCGGGCGCCGCGTCGTTGTAACGCAACGCANACTCCTCACTCAGTGTCAATTAGTGGCAGTTGGAGATATGGCCACTTAGCTGTCGTCGCCTTACATGGGAGAAAGTTAATTTTAGTTTGTTATGTTATTTTATTTTATTCATACAAGTGAGATATTAAGCTTCATATAAAAATTTAAAGCTGTCATATTGATTCTTATAGAATAAAACCCGGGAAAAAAAAACTATTGTCGAAACAGACGATATTCTAAAAAGTACGTGATAGTAAAAAGAAAATAATATGTACTGTAATAATATTGAATAAATAAATATTTCCGATTCTAATAATGTTAAGAAATATAGGTAGGACGAAAGACTCAATTTCCGTAAACAAATATTGTATTCAACCGAAATGAGCTGTTTCTTGACTTTTCATATGAGAAAGGTTTGATTAACGAGGTAATAACAAATACCTATTCCATTAGTTATACAAGATGGTGGACAATATATATTTATATTCAAATTCTTTGAAGAACTCCGAACGTAATAATATATGTATAGACATCTTTTATAGAATTGACTAAATAGCTGATAATTTAAACCGACTTTAAACAAAAGAGGTAGTTATCACTTTTCACGTGTATTATTATTTTTTCACTAATATTTTTTTTTATTATTAGATACCTATTGTTTTATTTACAATTACATGTCATTGTAAGTTAGTGTAGGTACTACATGATGAATTCTTGTTGCTAGCATGCCATGTTAGCAACAAGTTCATTAGGTACCCTCAAAAAAATAAAATAAAGGCAAATTGTACTAATACATAAAACATTTTTTAAACTTATATCGACTGTATCAGAAACGGAGTGTCACAACACTAGGATCCCTCTGCCTACCCTACTATGTACGGATTATAGCGTAAATCTAAAAAAAAATAGGACGCATATAACGTAAAGTAAATTTCTGAATAAATAATAAGTTTAAGAAGGAATTTTTAAACGACTTTTAGTCATATCGTTAGTTTTCTAATTTCATGAGCTCGTGAACTTCACCGACTTTCCAACAGACGGGTACGTCTTTACTTAATAGCTTTAGTATAGGTATAACGTTGATAAGCTGCCTTAATAGGTTAATGCATCGCGCCTCCAGACTTCCACGTCGAGCTTACTTATTCTTAGGGTACCCTTAACATGTATCTTTTGTAGGATCAATCAAGTGTATAACTGGTATATTATTTATAAATATAATTTAGAAAATAACAATCTAAAGCCGCTCTAAGAATAAGACCGAATGCTCGAGAGGTTGTAGGTTCGATTCCCACTTGAGGAAATGAAATATTTAATATTTTCTAGGATACTGCGTGCAGCTGAAGAAGAATGAGAATAATAATTATAAATATGATTTAAAGAAATATTTTTTTTCCAGCTTCACGCTGTATCCCGCACACATCAGGGTAGGCAGAGCGAACCTAGTGTTATAACACTCCGTTCCCCATTTTCTGCCGAATTATCCTTCATTACGAATATGTCGGTCGTGGTGTTCATTTAAAAATAATTTATTTTGTTAATTGCAATTATTTTAAAAAATATATTGATATCATAGTGAGAAAATAAAAAAACCATTGCCCCGAGGGAAAGTCGAATCGAAGTGAGTGAAGTGTCATTATAAGAAAAGATATTGTAGAGGTCGGCGAAGCATCGATGGGATTGAAATTAGTCGACTGTATAACATAGACGTTAAATAAAGGAAACTTTGACGAAATAAATTTCGTTGTAACGGCGACGCACCCCGCGCACCGCGCCATAGTAAGCTGAGTTGTCGTCAGTTGTCCCGCGCATGCGCGCAGCCAAACTAGCGCCATCCCGCGGCATCAGTCCCAAGCAGATATATCTTACTTTAGGGAAAATCAAAAACTTCCCACGCACATATACATATAGGTTTGTCTGTATCCCAACTAATTTTAAATATTATATGAAATATGAAAATGGGGTAACATATTAAAAAAACGTATTGAATACATGACAGGCGCGAAGAACCCTTCTTTTCCAGGTCCCATTCTCACTTGGCCGGTTTTTATTTATCACTATTTTGTAGAACGTCTATCGGATTCTAACGGAATGGGGTTAAATATATTTGTATTAAATTATTATTAAATAGTCAAATTTAACTTATTTTCTTCTTTAAAGATAAAACATTTAATAGTAAAAAATAATTCTCAAAAAAAAGTGTAAACTAAACAAGTCAAAGTCTTCTTTAGTCGGCAACGCTAAACTGAACAACATTAAAAAAAATACTAATATCTTCACTAGTTTCATTTCTAATTAAATATTAATTTTCTAAAATATTGTTAGTGCGTAATATTAAAAAAACATTAAATAAATAGCATTATCTCTTGCCAAGTCAAGGTAGAATTTTTAAAAATCTACCTACATAGATTCTAACAATATAAATATTACCAATAGTAAAAGCACTTTTCATAACTCAACACGCAAATCTGGTGTCAATATGGCGTAAAACTGGTGTCACTTAAACATTAAATTGTCAACATAGTGCAAAAATTAGCCCCCTTTTTTAATATTTAGTACAACAAGATGCAAAATAACTAGAAAAAAAAACAGCTTCACGCTGTATCCCGCACACAGCAGGGTAGGCAAAGGGAACACAGTGTTAACACTCTCCGTTCCCCACTTTCCGCCGAATTCTGGAGGCATTGCTTTGAACTAAGCTAAAGTAATTCAATATTTTAAGGAGCACCAATATCTCACGAGTTACGACCACCCACGCTAAAATCTTACTCATTCAATTATTATTTTATTATAATCGTCCTACTTACCCAATATGTCGGTAAACATTAATTAAACTATTAACACTAAGGATGATTATATATTAAAATTCATTGTTATAGTTTCATTTTTTGTGCAGTAGTGACTAGTCACTACAATTGCACTTTCCATATTTCTTTTACATGTACCTATGAATACCCACGATGTTGACAATATTTCGATATATGAAGTTGAAAATGTGTATAGAATTCGAATACACAACCCTTTTCAAAAATATTATAATTCAATAAATAAAATAAATAATATAAAACATACTTTAAAGCACAAGAAAAGTACCTACTTCTACCGATTTTAATAATCTTGTACATATAGAAAACCAAAATAATTTTCTTTATATTTTTATCCTGCAATCTAGATGCACTGTAGTAGATAGATATGCATCACAGCCTCACTATAAAAGAGATTTCGAAAAAATTTTAATTTATAGCTAATTGTCAAAGATTCTTAAGAAAAACCTATTTGCTATCATGTTTTTATCAAAAACCGGAAACGTAGTGTTATATCACTTTCATTCTAGGTGTCCTTATGTTGTTGTAGTATAATAAAGCAGGCAGGCATCACGTTAGTATAGCACTAAGTAGACTTTCGGTCCAGACTGCATTCGCAGACTCGTTGAGACGAGACTCCTGAATGCGTGAACAAGTGCCACATACTATACTACCACTACCTCTTTGATAGTGTACTAGGTAATATTAAATATGTTTTCTTTGAAATGTTCATACACAATATAGGAAAATAATAAGCTTATTTATGTTTATTAATATATTTTTAAATTTACATCGGTATGTCGTTTAGGTTTTAGAAATAAGCTTTAGCATAATTCTTGTGGTGCAATTGCTACGTGTGTAATATTATCAATATAATATTTAGATATAACTCAAAATATACATTTTTTAAGTATTAATCACAATCTATTTCTATAATGGGTCGTTATGTTCCACCACCACCTACCAATCAACATTTAATGCCTCGAAAAGTGCATGTGAAAGTAATGTCTTAAATTTCATGAACAATTTGATCAGTCTGACATATAGGTATTGTCAAAACCTCAATAAAATACCTATCCAGCTTTCTAAGTTATTTGAAACTAATATTACAGACATGACGACACCCTATACGTTTTACCTTCAAAATATTTAAGATTTCACACTCTATTTGTCCTAAACATTGGTACAACCAGCCAATAAGCTTATCTGATCACTATCGACAAATTACATAAACATCGCTTTCCAAATTACGAAAATTTCTATATATTTATATATTCAAATAAGTTAAGTTAACCGTTATCTTTTAAAATTGTGCCACATAAATAAAAATTGTATAAATTTTGGCGGGCAGGTGATGGGGAGTTGAGTGGGTCATAGTGTTTTTAGCGATATATATAGGTAGAACATAATAAAAAGTGTTGAGTTTTGTCACTTATTTAGATCGGGTCTCTAAGTGGACGGAAGTTGAAAAATAACAGAACATAATATGAATTAGTAAGCTCGTTTTTCCTATACTTAATGAATGTGTTATGATTGATGTGTGATAACGTCAAATTCAAAAACTGTTATATTATTTTAATATAGTAATAAAGCTTGAAACATTTACATAAACATTCATGCTGTATCCTATACATAGCAGGGTAGGCAGAGAGATTCTGAGTACCCTGTGTTAAGACACTCCTATTAAGACACTTCCGTTCCCCACTTTCCGCCGAATTCTTGAGACATTACGTGTTGACTGGCGGAACTCAACGTCGACCTTTACCTCGTTACCAAAAAAAAGTGAAACTATTAAATATTTCATTCTATCGAATGGGAATCGAATCCACACGCTTGTGTCACGAGGACCTAATCTCTATTATTTCTAGAAAAAAAATACCAATTAAGTAGTTTAAAATTAAAACTATAACTATACAAATAGATTGTTACCGTAGATAGGAAGTTAAATAAACATAATAATTTAATATTAACCATATTAACAAGTTTATTTGTAAGTGCGGAAATGTCACACAGACTATTACACTAATGAACATGGAGCCATAGTAATAAGGTATTAAAATATATTATTTCAAACCAGTTCCACCAGTTTAGGGAGTTTGATCTAATTTTGACACAAAATATTCTGAAGGTCCAAAAGTATATTTTTTTAATTAATTCCAATAGGGCGCTGTTGGTTTACTTAAATTTACTTACTTACTTAAGTTTGAAGTGTTATTGCTTATCGAGTAAGTTTTGAATAAAAACAAATATTGCTAAGTATGTAAGTGATGTTATTGCGGCGTTAAGTTCCGTCACTCAACACACAATGCCTCCAGAATTCGGCGGAAAGTGGGAAACGGAGTGTCTTAACACTAGGTTTAATCTGCCTGCTCTGCTTTGTGCGGGATACAGCGTGAAACTGATTTTATTTAAGTCAAGGGAGATTTTCCTACAGAGATTTTTTTATTTGGTCACTATAATTTAATTTAATAATAACTATACTTCAAAATGTGTTCATGTATCTATATTTTAGTAAATCCACCATCACCGTTTACCCTATAGAGCCAAGCGCGATCCGTATTACGTATTCATTCGTAACTGGCCGAGGTCAAGGCGATGTACTTACTTTTTCATTGGCCCGAAACGTATTCAGAGTTATTCTCAGCTAGAGATGTTTGTTTCGCTGTTGTTGCTAGCCTTCTAAGATTTTGGGAACACGAATATAATTGGAGGTTTTAGTTTACTTGTTATATGTATAGGTGATATAAGATGTGATGCAGTGCAGCTTCTCGCTGTCTCCCTTATATACATACTCCATGGCAGGGTAGGCCTTGAGAACCTAATGTTAAAACACTCCGTTATCCACTCTCCGTGCTAAATGAAAATGCCGAACACCTAATTTATTGATACTGGATTATGTTTTAAGTGGATCAACAAAACAATGATTTACTATATTACATTTTTTTTATCTTCACGCAGGGGGAAGTATTAAACTTCCCCCTTAATATCCTGCTTTAACTAGCGGGGTAGAGGTAGGAGTTCATCCAGGCAAATATCAAGTCCCTTTCAGTGTTCAAATAAACATCACAGTCAGTATACAAAAATATTTAAATCTAAATCATATAAACTAAATAAAAAGTCAAAAAGCACGGCGTTGAGTTCCGCCACTTAACACGTAATGCCTCCAGAAATTCGTCATGGGGCGGGGAACTGTTTTAACGTGAACAGAATGCACTCTGCTATATACGGGAAACATACAGCGTAAACCTAAAAAGATTAAATTTTTTCACAATTTATTACTAAAATCTGTCTAGACCGCGTTCATTTACGAATCCCGTCTCGTGTCTGACGCAACGGTCGGTGGCCCAACGGATTGTCCTTTTGATATGGAATAGCGCCAAACTACCGTTCGAAGTTGATCGAGTGCGGACATCCCTTGCCAACTCGTATTAGACTTTGTTTAGAAACGTCCTCTTTGTATTATCTGGGCTGATTTGGTGGAATAAATTGGATTTTTAATTGTTTTTTTATTGAAATAATTAGCTTTTAAGAATTTTAATTGATTTATTACATTAATACTTTCTCGTATTTTTATTTAAAAAAGAGGAATCATATTAACTAAATGTTAATAAGTAAGAAATATGACCAGTTAGCGTGAAAAACAAATTCCACAATTTTTTTTCATCTTCACCCTGTATCCCGCACATAGCAGTGTAGACAGAGGGAACCTGAGAACCTGTGTTAAGATATTCTGTTTAGAATTAAGACACTTACGCTCTCCACTATGCACCGAATTCTGGCGAGATTGTGTGTTGAGTGACCTGGATAGGGAATCGAACCCACAACCTCTCACGTTTGTAGTCGCACGCTAGTACCCCTGGGCCACAAGTGGCCTCACCTAACATTGATATTTTTTTTAGAATTAGGATATTAAGGAAGACTGCATATTTTGTCATACTTTTTGTAACAATAGAAATTAAATTAATATTTAATACCTAATAAATACAAAAGTGACTGTTAAAAAATTGAAGAAACCGTTAAGAATTGTAAAAAATTAAATGTTTCTATCGGAGAATCTTAATTCTTATTAAGTACCTACAACTCGATCGTTTTGAGCGCAGGCACCCCTTGCCAATGGAGGTAGCTATTAAACTTTTGTTTAGAAACGTAGGTAGTCACTCATTATCTGATCTTTTTTAATAATTTATTGGGCTGCCTTAATTGATTATGTTAAGAATGTTTTTTTATTTCCTTTTTTGTCAACTTCACCTGTATTGCGCCAAAAGCGGGGTAGGCAGATGGAACCTAGTGTTAGGACTTGAGTGGTGGAACTCAACTATGTGAAAATTAAAGTTTTAATTAATAATAATTTATTGCTCCGAGAGAGAATTGAATCCACAACCGTTATGTTTACTGTCACTGCGCCACGATGGTTTCAATTTGTTTTTTTTAAGTCGTACTAGCCAGCATAATATTTATATAGTAAGATGGTCTAAATTCTTTCTACACTAGAATCACCTCCTGTTTTTGTCTGTTGCCCCGGTGTACAACATTGCAGCGGCATGCTTACAAACCGTTAGCAAAACAAAGCCCCACACTGAACCAACAAGATAAACCGTATGTTAATTGTAGGGGTCGAAATTGTATTTCATCGTCAAAAAGGTTAAATTGTAATATAATTGTTTTAGTTATTTAAAATAGATTTTTTATTTCTTAAGCAACGATTTAATTGAAATGACAATACTTATATACTCAGCTAACATTCATTAATAAATAAATGTAAAATTATGGACAGAGAACACAATGAAAACTAAAACATTATAATTAACCAAACGCAAATACAAACTAAAATTGAAATAACTACTAAAAAACAACAAATATATATATTTCTTAAATTCAGATATATATTTCAGGGACATTTGAAAAAATAACGTACCCACATACGTCAAGTACTCAGTTACTTACTCGACGATACAAAATACCGCATTGAAATCCATTTTCCGCATCAAGATTTATTATTAACTGTACCTACCTACTTGCTGTGAAGAAAAGGGTTCTTTACAACATATTATAATTAGAGCTGGCCTGGCGGGCCTGGCGGGCCTCAACGAGGCACTTTAACAAACAAGTAAAACAGCGATCTTATTTGGAGAATTTTAAATTTATACCTGACCCGAGTCGGTGACGGGGTAGCGTTTATATTTGAAAAAAAAAACGTAAAAAGTATTGGTGTATGTTTTTTTTTCTTTTAATTCTTTTGTGTAAAATGGAAGAACTGTATTGTTAAACCTAGACCTAAAATGTCTCAACAAATATACCTTTAAAAATATAGTATTAGGTTTTGGTGTAATTAGAACGGTAAGTGTGGGTTCAAAATAAAAAAAAAACAAAATTGTAAGATTTTTCCTTTCTTTAATTATATTTTTTAAAAATCATGCAACTTTGACAAGACCTCATTGACAAAAATACATAAATTCTTGCTTCTCACTTTCATATCAATTAGGTACTTTTCTATGAGACGCATTTTAATGTCAAACGTTAAAGGCATTATAAAATCATGAATAGAATAGAAATCTATCTATTTTATATCTATCATGTTAATGTCTCAAAAATAATGTTTCTTACTCTTTTATATAGATAACATCGCTAGACATAAATCGTCGGTAGCAACAAGACATCAAAGCGATATTGACAAGTTCGGTCCCCAGCTACAGCTACTTGAGTTATGAACACGTTTCTGTACCTTTTATTAACATAATAGTTACTTGACTTGACCTTGTAAATTTAGGACTAAAATCATTGGGTACTATTATTGTATTTAAAAAAAATTTAGGTCGTAGACGTTTTTTTTTAAAAATGGATATTTATGGTATTTTTTGTTTTTCGGCACTTTTAACACAATTTGTCTATACTGAGGCTGTCGTTTTGGCCCAGTGGTACTGCGTCGAACTGTTAACGAGAAGGTTGCGGCTTCGATTGCTACTCAGGCGAATTAATTATTATTGGTTCCTCTCACTGGTAACAAAACAAAGCGCGGCGTTGAGTTGCTCCACTTGACTTGCAATATTTCGAAAATTCGGTGGAAACTGTGGAACGGAGTGTGTTAATACTAGGTTCCCTCTGTACTCTGGTATTTGCGGGAAGCGTGAAGCTAAAACACACAAAAATATTTGCGGTAACTTCAGTAGTTTAAGATTTCTTTATTATCGTCATACAACTGGTTGCGTAGTACTATTGTTAAAATAACAAAATCATGCATTTTTGTAGCAACCACTAGGTACCTTCTATTTACGCCGTATATTTTTTAGAGATGTTGAAAGATAAAAAGGCATATATTTATATACAAAGAAATACGGATTTATTTTGATTTAAAAATTTAACAATAGTACTACGCAACCAGGTGTAAGACGAAAATAAAGAAATCTTAGACAACGGGACGCTTCAAAAGTTTCTTCAAAGGCTTTCACGATGTTAGTTCAGAATGACAATGAGAGTAAGGTAACGCAGCCGTCATAGGAATAAGCAACACAATTACAGTCTTATTGTAGAATACATGAGAAGATTCGTAGGTTCGATTTTTTTTAATATTTACTTCAATGTCAGTATGTTGGGGTGTCCAGGATTGAGAAATGGGAGGTTTTTGGATTCTACTTTCTGTGATAGTTAATTTAAATGTATAAAAATATATTATATTAAAGTAAATTTGAGAAGCATATATTTTTATTTTTCTGTAATTTACTGAGATCAAAATATTTTAAAAGAGACAGTTTTATGTCGGTTTTCAGATGAGATGAATAGTCATCTGATAATGTTTATTTAGTCTAACTTTACATCTCAGTTGGTTACCTAACTTTTACCTGTGGCTTCGCCTTCGTGGTCAAATGGAAATTACTAAGATTTTTGTATGACACATGACACATTCTAAGAGCTCGAGGTTACTCTGACCGCAGATTTAGTGGACCACATCGAAACGATTAACGTGACGTAATATAGTCTATATTATTTTTTAAGAAATCATTAATTTAACACATTAAATAATATATTTGCAATTCAAACTAGTTCCTGAGATTCTTTAGAGCGTTTAAACAAAATCTTCAATATTATAATATTAACATAGATTCATCTTTGCTGTAGGTCTCACGGTAATGAGACTTTTTGTCATCTTAATAACAGTATCTTTCCTCTTCTTTTATTCTTACTTATTTCTCTCATATATTACCACAGAAACTTAGTAACGCAGCGCTCTGTACTCCTTTGCTAGCTAATTTTACTTTAAATCATATATTTTTTTAAATAAATTTAAATATGTGAACCGATATATCTAACTGAGGATTGACATTACCAAAATTATCACCCTATAACTAGTATCCGCAAATTAGTCCTACAACGACTTCCGTCAACAATAGCCGCGTGAGAATGTCCCGCTGGCGACAGCGTCACCCTCGCGATAACCAACTCAAGTTCAAGAAGTACCGACGCTCGTACTCGCAAGTCGCAGTACAAAAGTACGCAGGTACAGATTTTTTTGTGGCCCCTTTAAGAACATCTGCGTATAAAACGCCGGATAGCAGATGCGAAGCGGCCTATTGTGCTTCAGCATTTTTTTTGCCGTCTACCAGAGCGGATGTTCAGACAAGCTCCGTAAGGAGAATCAATTTTGGAGCACCGAAGTTTACGCGGTCGCTTTGGTTTTTATTTAGATTATTTTTTTCCATTTTCTTATCGGAAGCAAAGTTCCGGTAGAAATATAACATATTGATTGATCTGTGTTATAATATACAACCCTATTGGGCGTGAGAATTTTATATAAAACTACGTTGGATTACTTATTTCATGCATCTCTTGGATTTTTTATTTATAAAATATCTTATTTTCTTTCTACTGTATTGAAGGCATCGTATGGTAAGCAGAAAGAATGTAATCACAAGTTACCTCGTTGCCCATTTTTCGCCCATTGCCCATTTTTGGACTAGGTGGTAAAACAGGACGTCGCACTTTCTATAATAAATCAAGAAATACATACTTATGTTTCATATACAAATATAATATCCAATATTTTTGAAAATCCCAAACATTAAATTCGATCAAAAATAACCCATATAAAACTACAATGACGTCATTTTTTAATAAATAAGAAAATCACTATAAAAGAAATTCGTAACAATTCATTTTATTAAGGCAAATGTCATCAAGAATATGAGCTTTCATTCGATATCAACGCGTATGAAGCTATCATTTCTAATTCAGAGTACTTACAATAAAATTATATTAAACAAAAAATAAATATTAAGTACAAAATAGATTTCTCTCTTTTTAACCCGACTTTAAATGTAAACTCGTCCTTTATTTACACGCCAAAGGTCTAATATGGCAAATCTTTTTTTCAAAGATTTTACCATGTTTTTTCGAAATAAGAAATTCCTATTTAAAATATTGGTGGCTTTGATTGGACTGAGTGTGGCTTTAGGTATCCATGTGTATATATGTTATAATTGTGACATATAGAGAAAGTAGTTTATGTGTCGTTATATTTATGATGTTACTTTTTAGGCCAGTCGTGGTGCAGGGGCACAAGCGTGCGACTGTAAGTTTCGTTATAGGTTCAATTCCCATTCAAGGAAATGAAGTATATTTTTTTGAAATTTTTTGCTCTGGTATAAAAAGTCTGGAAAAAAATATATTTTAGTAGTATTCACAAAAAAATTCTTAAAAATAAAAAAAACAATATTATCAACGTCGAAAGTAATTACTAATCTACTAATAATAACAATTGTTACTAACTTTACATCAAATAAAATAAGTAGTACCTAAATACCGTAACTTCAAAAATTTCCGATTTTCTCTAGCTCTCTATTATTCACAAAAGTTTTCCGTTTCGTATCGCCGCCATTAATTTGCCTCAACTTTTGAGCAAAACAACTGAAACGTAATCTTTTAATCGCTCGAAGCAGCTAAAGATTGCTAACAATCACCTGCGAGAGATCAAAGACTTCCAATTTAAAAAATAAAGACGTAAATAAGAAGAAAAAACCCCAACAAATGCTTCAACCGTTCGGGCCTAATATTGTTTGAAATTTACAAAGCTCTTGTAACTTAGTAACATCTAAAGACGAACATTTTTAGGTTAGGGCCTTTAAAAGTATGTAGTTTATATTGACGTCGTGAAATATCTGAGAACTACTATATTTCCCAGTATTAAATTCCTATTTAATTCCTCTATTTTAGCGACCTGGTCGCGGTTTCGCTCGCTTGAAATACATTCTTATTTGCTAAATTCTTTCGTATTCTAATAACATTATCATTTAAAATACAATATTTATGAATGTTCCCATAGGTATTTTGATACATCCTCTGTCATTGCTCGTCTACACAGAATTTTATCTTTCTAAGTCATAGGTGTCGCCAGTCAGACACTCAATGAAGGAAGAGTTGTATATAAATACATAATATGCTAAGTTTTCTGTAACAAAACTCAATTTCTTTTTGAATTTTGAATTTGACTACACAGTGTTAACCGTCCATAGTCCCTAAAATGGGCGAAAAGCGGCGAACTAAATATTACAAGACTTACAAAATTTACAAACTAGAAAATTAACAAACTAGATACAACCCCATACAACCAATTAATAATCAAAAAATACGCAACTAGTACATCCCTATTAAACAGTAAAAAAAATCCCAATATTTTTGAACATATCATATGATGCAATCTTTTTCCTCTGGTGTACGACAAGGACGGAAATATAACTCTATAGTGTTAAAACGGGACGGAAATACCATTTCTGTTGAAGTTCTTCATTTTCGAGTGGAGCCTGTCGTAAGGGTTGAAAAAGGGTCACTAAGGAGGGTGCATTGAACTTTGCACTACTTCGGACTATTGTTTGAGTTTATAATAAAATTTACGAAACATAAATTTAGTTATGTTTTCTTAATAACTGAATATATGTTTTAAGCTTGGAATTATATAGGTAATTTATTGATATAGGAAATTAAAAAAATATAATAATATAATATTATTATATTTTTTTAATTCCAGGCTTATATAGCAGAAAAAGTAGAGAAAATCTAGTGTTAAGACATTTCGTTCTCCACTTTCCACTTTAGTGGAGGAACTCAACGCTTAATTTTGTCTTATCAGAGTAATGGAAATAATTCATTCTTTGAATGGTATTCCAACCCACCACCATCGCGTTTAGAGTTGTACTGTACCAGTGTTCCACGATGGCCTCATTTTCATTATTCATCTATCTTCAAAAAAATAATCAATTACCACAATTCATGTTAAGCACGAGTATATCAATTATAAAAATTAAACTTGATATTATAGAAAATCTATTTTAGTTGTTAATTAACGATCACATTTTAATATTTATAAGGTTATATATATGTAAGTATAATTAATTAATTAATTATTATCAACATATAATTCTTTGAACTGTGAAATTATAATAAATAACTATCTACCTACATATCTAGAGGTCGTCGTGTCGTAGGCACAACCGTGGGACTGTAACGCGACAGTTGTGGGTTCGATCCCCACTTGAGGGAATAAATAAAATTAAATAAATCAAAAATACCTATAGGTACTTTTATTATACCTTAAACTCCTTAGATAATTTAGTCACAGACAGACACACGCTACCACGCAAAACATAAAATTCGACATAAATTACAAGATTAGCATCAGTAAATTCTCGTTAGTTAATTTTCGACAAACAAAATCAAATCAAATTTCTTTTCCCACCGCATAAATCTCACCCCAATAGCGCCGATAAGATTCGCGCTGCAAAAATTCATTCATGGCAATGACCCCTAAGGTACCTTTGTATACCTTGAGACCTTTCTCAGGGCTGGAACATCTGTCGGTGCACCGGGCCTGCATTCGTGGCGGTTATAGCGTTTCTTGGTCGTTAAGCTTAGTAGGTACTGCTGGTTCACGAATGCAACTCAAAATGTCGTTTTAAAGTTTAAAGTTGCTGGACGGTTTCTATTGTTAAATATTCGAGTTTAAACTTTAAACTTACTTTATACGTTAGTTTACTTAAGTTCAGTATTACTTTGAGTTCAATTTTTGTCAAGATATTGTATGTAATTAAAAAATAACTACTAGTTTATATACTTCTATAGGTAATTTATTAGATACTTATATAAATACTTCAAAAGTAAAATTATATCGTCAACTTCTTTTCACTTCGATTCTAATGAGTTTCTGATAAATCTCTTCTCATTTTACACCCTTACCCTCCTTTTAAAATAATTAGCCATTAATGCGCTTGTAATTTTTGTAGAAACCCCCCTGTCAGTTTAAAAAACTGTAAACAAATAAAATTGCTTACTCATGTCCATGTTTTATTATGATGAGTCAGTTACTTGCCTATAATTTAAGATTAGGATTTTACCAAACGCAATGGCGATAGTCCCTATATTACTTATTTCTTTTTGGACATTTGTATCGTATACATTGTAAGGATAAATAAATAATTTAAATATTTTTAAAGTGTTTTTCCACTTAGGAAGGAGATATGTTATTTAAATTTATATACATTCTCAAAAAAGTAAGTTGTATTAATGTAAAATTCCTTGGAAGTAGGACTAAATTAAATTTGACAGCTGACATTTTTGTTGTAGTGACTTCAATGAAACGATGAATGAATTAAATAGTTTTTTTTTTAATTCCAAAATGATTCATTTGTAAAAGTTTTGTATGCCTGAATGAAATGAATGGATGAACTACTGTGTTTATGCCAATTTTTTTTTAAAATAGCAGTGTGTCGAAAGCTCTACACAATTTCAAATTCTATGCTTGTTTTGTAACATTCCTTTAAAAAAACAATTTTGACACTTACCTGTCGTAGTGTGTAATAAATCAAGTGATGTCCTGTAATTGTATAGTTATAAAGGTGCTTTTCTAAAAACAAGTTTACCTATGTATAGATAATAATTTTAATTTAAAGATATGTTTTTTCTTTTTTTTTTGGGAAACTCAGGAATGGAGTGTCTTAACACTAGGTTAACCTGTCTGCCTACCGAGTGTGGAATATACCACGAAGCCCTGTTTTTACTAATAACATTTTATTTAGGAAATTTCATTAAAAAATTACCTTGTAATACTGGCTATAAAATAGTTCTTTAATAATAATGTTTCATAATTACATAGTGGTATGGTTATAATAAAAATTATAAGTTATCTTAGGTAGTGACCTCGTGCTGGTGACTATCCATAAAGTTAAAGGTTACCGATTCTATTTATTTACAAGGAAAAAATTGAGTGACCTCATGAATCCTTACTTAAACCTATTATGTAACATATAAATATTAATTAAATACAAGAATACACGGTATACGATGATACACCAAAAAATTAAGACGAAAAATAACACAAATATGTATGTATTTCTATAATACAATGTCCATTACAGATAAGAACCTATATAAATGTATAAGAACAAAGAATAAAAACTAAATGTTTTAAATAGTTATTTAGGCCCTATTAAATACTACCACTAACACTTTCAACTTACAAAGAAATATTCAATGTTATCTCTCCAGTCGTTACGGAGGTAACAAGTCGGACAACAAAACAATAAATAAAGTATTACACTTTGCAAAGACTTAGCGCGATCTTCATTCATAGTTGCATTGTTCTTGAATTTCATTTATAAAAATTTTATTGCGTTTGTAAATATTTTAATAATATTAGAGAGTTACTTTTAGTAGGTACGTAATTATTATTTTTTGAGGCCAATCGTGGCGCGACAGATTATCGGTTCGATTCGCATTCGGGGAAATGAAATATTTATTTTTCATTTCTTCGCTCTGGTGTCGAAGCAAAGCTCGGCGTTGAGTTCCGCCACTCAACACAAAATGTCTAATCACTAGGATCCCTATGCCTACCCTACTACATGCGAGATTCATTGTGAAAGAGAAAAATATTTTTTTTAGTTTTAGGCTTCATTTTTAGCTTTAACCCTAGCGGGTAGCCAGAGCATACGGAGTGTCAAGCGCTACAATTTCTGCATATCCCTACCACCTCCTTCTTTGTCATCAACCTCTTTATACATTCCCTCCTGGGGTTCCACATATTTTTTACGTAACCTTTCTCCAGTACCATCAATATTGTTCTCGAATGTAAACCAAGGCGAGTTCTCCGCCTGTCTCGCTTAGCGCTCAGTCACTTCAAAAATCTTATAAAAAAGGGACTTATTTTTATTTTTTTCTTTATTTTGTGTTTACATTAAAAAAAGACTAAGAAGTTTAGCAGGAAATCACTTGAACCGATTATTCGTCACGTACGTAATTTGAACCCACGTCTTCTGGCGCCAGAGGCACGCTCGTTTTGTTGTACTTTTATGGTTATTGGTTTACCTAATATTATTATTAATATTATCTTATAATAGAATACATTTAAATTATAAGTGGGTGAAAATTTAAAAAATAAGTACTGACTCAATGATGAAAGAAATTAATTAAATATTTTAGGGCTAAATTCAAATTTAAGATACTTTTACGATATCTACGTATCGTACAAAGTAAATAATTACTCCGTCTTCGTAACATATTGCCTATTGAGTCTTAGATAACCGAATCAAAATTAATATTTTCATTTCTTCGCTCCGAAATCGAGGCAAAACATGGCGTATGGCAAATCAGTAGTGAGCGGAGTGGTTTAACACTACCCTACCCCGCAGATAAAAAAAATAGGTAACGCAACTTTTGGAGCGATTTTAACCTATAACTATCGTGAAAAATGCAAACGTGTGTGCATACTTACCTATGTTACAGTAGTGGTGTGATCGAAATACGAGTATATGACGTACTTACAATAAATATATAAATCCAAGAACATCTCAGAAAGACGAGTCGGTTCAGAGAAACGAGGAATCAGTCATTCATGATTCAGAAGTCTATTTTGTTCAAAATAAATTTCATCTATGATTCTAAGATATATCGAACGTAACTTCATATTTTAAAATATATGCTTAGATTTGAGGCCAGTCGTGGTGCAGGGGCACAAGCAACCAAACAAAGCAAACTGTAAATTGTGGGTTCGATCCCCACTTAATGGAATCAAATATTTAATATTTTCAATTGGTCAAATATTTCATATTTTCTTGAGGCAAAGCACAGCGTTAAACTACCACTCAACACGCAATGCCTCCAGAATTCTGCGGAAAGTGGGGAACGGAGTAACTTAACACTAGGGACCCTCTGTCTAACCTGCTACAGTGCAAAACTGAAGCTTCGATTACGTAGAATTTTTTTGGATTTATCTTCTATTGCACGAGACGAGATCATTGAAAACAATTCTTTATTCATTGAATACAAAGATAAGGAAATTCTAAAGAACAATATAAAAATACAAAGGTACTTTACCTGCAATTTGGATTTACTGTCACAAATAGAATACAGCCATTTAAGCTTAGGAAAGGTAAAATGAAGTTCAACACAAAATTAAAAGAAAAACATTATAATACAACAGGTTTTATTAAAAGTTAAAGATAGCTGAGGGCTTAAAAATATTAAAGATGTAATTTTTATTTTCTCGTTATAGAGGATTAAGATGAAATAGTGTTAGGTTATATATAATACAGGCACACGTTCTTTGTCTTTCAGAGGCGTTATCATTTCCAGCATATTTTAAAACGGAATTGAGAAATTAATGGCTTCTTTTATTTTACTAGTTAAAAATTTAGTAACTTTAGGCTCTCCACAGAGCTTCTAGATTTGTTGTGTCAGTAGTATCTACAATGTTAAAAAAATTATAAGCTTATCTTAAGAAGGTCTCATGTAAGTCCATGTTACGTTACGACAAAATTTTTAATGATTTGTAGTTTAGGGAAGATGATAAATAATTTTTTATAGTCTTTCATACAATTATAAACTAATGTCAAAAATTAATAACATTATATTTAACCTTGCTAATTATATTAAAACATTAAAAATTCTACAAGTACAAAAGGACTATATTATTTATTGAATTATATTAGTTATTGAACGAATAAGCATCTTTTAACATATCTATATAGTCTATTGTCGTATGACAGCTGTCAGTCGTTGTCAAAATGGCACGTCAGCAGCAGGATGTCGATGAGCTTTTCGATGTGAAAAATGCATATTATGTTGGAAATTATCAACAAGCCATAAATGAAGCGCAAAATGTTAACGTAAGTGATATTCTAAATGTATAAAAATAGTATTTGTAGCTTTTTATTGCGATAAAAGTAGATACTGTTTATACCGATGACGTGTTGACATTTGTTTTGGTGTCATTTTGTAATAAAAATATCAAGTTTTAAATAGTTACTTATCTTAGAGCTACTTTTCTTAGTCATATGAAATTGATTTGTTATCTAGATTTAAAATATTAAAATCTATAATATTTATTTATTATTTCTTTCCAGCCGTCTTCTCCGCTCATAGCGCTTCAGCGAGATGCTTTTCTGTATCGATCATATATTGCACAGGGCAACTATAGGATTGTTTTACAAGAGCTAAAAAGTGCTGACCCTATGTTACAACCATTAAAGACACTGGTTGATTATTTATCCCCTGGTGCCAATAAACCAGCTATAGTGTCAGAGATTGATGCTAGAGTAAGTTGAAACATGTTTCGTTTGCTAGAGAAATTATAAAATATTTTCAATTTTTATATGATTTTCAGTTTCACAAATCCTGCGTATAGCAGATTAGGTGTTTTGACCTAGTGTTAACACACTCCATTTTCCATTTTTTTATCAATTTTCGAGATATTTTAGCTTTGAGTAGTGGAAATAAATTTATCTATCTAGAAAACAAAACTATTTTATTCCTCTCAGTGAGAATCAAACCACAAATGTTACAGTCAGTCTTTTTTTACACTGTACCTCTAATTTATATTATAATTTTTGATTGTCATTACAGGTTGCAAAGGGAACGGAGCTAACAAATGATGTATTTCTCATTGTTGCTTCTACTATCTACTATCATGAAGGAAATTATGAAGCAGCATTAAAGTAAGTTTTCTAAAAGTTATAATTCAATTTGATCTTTGATTTTGCAAAATGATAATAGAAAACAATATTTTTCTGTATTAAAGTTATAAAGAAAAATATATATATATTTATTTCTCTCATTCAAGAATTCTACATGAAGCTGAATCATTAGAGCTCAGAGCGTTCACATTACAATGCTTGCTGGCCATGAACAGACCAGACTTGGCTAAGAAACAACTTAAAGCATTGCAAGACATTGAAGATGATAGTACATTAACTCAACTAGCACAAAGTTGGCTTAATTTGGCTCAGGTAAATATATATCAATTGAAAAATGTAGAAAATATATATATTAAAAGAATAAGTAATTGTATGTATTCCTGCTACTGCAATCTATTCTTGTTTGATATTTTTCTATACATATTATTAGAAAAAAAGTTAAGGAAAGGAAGAAGGTAAGTCCAAATTATCAGTCTTAGCAATGATTTTCGAGTTTCGAGATTTGCAGTATCTCTGTAAATTTGTAACAAAAGTATAATAACAATATAAATAAGTTTTGAGTTTGAGGCCAGTCGTGGCACAGGGAGACAGGTGTGCAAATGTAAACGCAACAGGTTTTAGGTCTGATTCCCACTAGAGGAAATGAAATATTGAATATTTACATTTTGTCTCTGGTAGAGAGGCAAAGCGCTTCCTTGAGTTCTGAAACTCAAAGCGCAATGTCTCGAAAGTGAGAAACAAATGGAAGAGGAACAGAACAAGCGCATATAAGAATTCCTATGTAATTTGTTAAGACCATATGGTTTAGTCATTAGTGGTTAGTGGTTCATCAGTGTTCGGATGAATTTTGAGAGGCATAAGTTTCATTATGTTAAATTTTACAATTGACATTAGTTGAATTCGTATGTTATACTAAAAGAACATTATTTCCAGCTATTTACACATTCTTTTTCCTATCTACATGCATTATTAATGGTCATTTAATGGATAGCAAATTAATGTAAATATCAATACAATTATAATTAAATTAGGATATCAAAAACTCTGATTACGTCAGAGAATCGAGAATAAAATAAAATTCCACATTATTCCATCTTACAGGGTGGTCCAGGAGTTCAAGATGCACACTACAGTATAATGGAGTTGGCGGAGAGACTTGGTGCATTGGGAGCTGGGCCTTCAGCTGTAGGCGCTGCGGCTGCTGCTTGTAGAGGTGTTTATTTGTTGACTTTTGTTTAATTTATTACATGATATTAATTTCTTATTTAAGAAAAACACGTACATATTTGAGCGTGGCGTGATTAGAACTCGTGCCTCTTAGATGCCATTCAAGAGCTTTGACCACTAAATCTTATGTTGAAACTGCATTGATATTTGTTTGATGTTTTTTTAAAAATCATTTTTCTACCCTAGTGTGGAATAATCATTGGGAAAGTCAAATGTTGAAAATATTCTTTTTGTTTTAGCGTTTACTATCACGTTATATGCAGCATGTAGCCTTTAGCGGGATAGGCAGAGAGAACCTAGTGTAATGACTCATTATTTAGTAATTTGATATTTCATTTCAAATCCCACTATGTTCAAATTCTTATACGTTTTCTTAATAAGTTTGTTAGTATTTACTAGTAAGAATTAGATTTATAAAAAAAAACTATGAAAAATATGTTTTATTCTCCTTAAAGTACAGTGGCAGAGCACCTGACTATATCATACTGACTGACTCGACGGCTTTGGGTGCTGTTTCCACTTGGGTGAACGAATCATTTTCATTTTCTCGCTCTGGTAACTAGACATAGTTAGACATTGAGTTTCATCTCTAAACACGCAATATATTGAACTGAGTGACGCATGGAGGACGAAGTGTCTTAAGTCTAGGTTCCTTTGCTTACCTGCCTTGTGTTACATATTAGTTATACTTCTAGTATATGATTATATACATAATATTGTTTACAAAAATATATTTTTTTAGGCATGTGGGAAGAAGCAGAGCAGATGTTAACAGAGGCTCAGACGAGAGCTCCGCAGCAACCGGAGCTTTTGTTGGGATTGGCCGTGACTGCTGCTCATAGTGGGAAACCACCAGAGGTATGTATTTTTATGAATATTATAGTATGTATATTGGGTAGCCATAGAGTTTAGTGAAAGATTGTTTCTGTTGTTTTCATTTTTGTTATAAGTGATTTTTTGGTATAAAATTAAAATATTAATAAATAATAATTCATTCCCTCGAGTAGGGATCGGACTCACAGCCGTCGCGTTACAATCACACCTTTGTGCCACTGCGTTACGACGGCCTTTATGTAAATGTATTTCTTATAACTTTCAGGTATCATCTCGCTACCTCGCTCAGCTATTAGACGCGCACGTTGACCATCCCTTCACAAAAGAGTATAATGCTAAAGTCAATGAATTTAAGCGTCTCGCAGCACAGTACCAACCGTCTGTTGCCAGTTAAACGTATTATTGTATTGTGGAAGATTAATAAATATATATTATAATGTATTGGTTTTGTTTTTATTTTTTTACTTGGACGGGGGTCGAACCCGTGCCTGTCGCGTTTATAGATCTTGTCCATTTTGCTACAATAGTTTCGTTGTTATTTTTTAAATTTTAACATGTAATAGTAATATATTCCAATCTTTGTTTGATGGTTTTAAGGTTTTTTTATTATGGTAGGTACTCTCCCTTTTTCATTTTATGTATTCTATTCTGTGGTTACTGCGTTGTTAATTTAATTTAAGTTTAATCAGACCTAGAACTACCTGTAGCACTTTTTCATTTCCTAATAACATTCTGTAAAAAATATTATGCACAAAAAATTTTAAAGCACAGGTTGCTGTTAAGAAATAAAAAAACTACATATTTTTTTCTACAAAAAATATCTAATAAAAGCTATAATCATAATCTGTGTCGACATCGTCGTCATCACTGGCCCCCGTCGCGTTGGCGAGCTGCCTCAGCTGGCGCAGCTTCTCGTCCATGTCGGCGATGTCCATCGCGTCCGTGCTGTCGTAGCTGTCGCCCTTGACTAGGGTCCAGTCTGTAGTTGTTTCTGATTTGTGGTTTATTTCTCCTGTTGTACCTTAGATTTAAAGTTTAATTTCGTTAGTTTAATACAATATTAATAAAAAAATATAGTTCATATGCCCTGAATAAACATTTTTATAGATATAATGAATTTAAAGTTGTATATCGTTTGTTTCATTTTTAGTACTTTGAAATTGAAGTATGGACAGCCAGTCTTGAGGCAGGGGCACAAATGTGTGCAATCGCGACTGCTTGTGAGTTCCACCTCCACTCGAGGAAATGACACTCTTAATTATTATATTTTCCTCGCTCTGGTATTGAGACAAAGCGCTGCGTTGGCTTTTGCTCACGTAATGCTTCGAGAATTTGGGAGAAAACGGGGAACGGAATGTCTTAACACTAAATTCCACCTGTCTATCAACCTAAAGACGAAGTAAATTAGTTGCTTCTCTCATTTTTTGACCATATACCGTCTTACTGTGGTTAATGGTTATCAAATAAATTATTTCATTTGTAAAAAACATAGTAGATATAGAACTTTTTACAATATATTAATAACTAACCATGATGCGATATCTCTACGGGGTCAGCGCCTACGACGGGCGGCGCGGTGTACGCCTCCAAGTCCTGCTCTACGTTACTTTCCTTTTCTAATTGTTCTTGCTTGTGTTGGTGCTTCCAAGCTTTTTGGAGGTTGAAACGCTCTGGCCTATACGAAAATATTTATTAAAATATAATATAGAAAACAAGAAAATACCCATTAAGTACATTCCAGAGATTCGTTACAGAATAAAATAAAAATATTTCAATTCAAAATACTTAATTTTTAAAGAATATAAAGTTATGCTTACTTTTCTCCATCCTTATAGACTTTCTCTTCAAGATTATGTATATCATGTCTAATATCAGCTAGTAAAAGTAGCATTAAATCTAGGGATCCCTTCGGCCCGCGAGCCCCACGTGGTCCACGCGCCCCTGTATCCCCTTTTGGACCCTCCATGCCCGGGGGACCAGCTGGGCCCTGGAGTAAATAAAGCGTTAAAATAAAAAGCGCATTAAAGACGAATTAAATAAGCAGTTGTAGGGGAAATTAATTATTATTTATTCGTATTTTCATTTCTTCCCTCTGGCATTAAGGAAACAGCCTGGCATTGAGTTCCGCCGTTCAATACGGAATACCGCGAACAATTTGGCGGAAAGTAGAGAACAGAGTGTCTTGACACTAAGCTCCTATTTGTATATCTTTATATATCGGTAAAATAAGACGAAATACGATGAAAGAAAATTACTAATACTTACTCTAGGTCCTCGTTCACATCGACAATATCCACCCTCCAACGGCGCGGTAGCGTCGAGTACTCTGTACGCGTACGTGCCCTCTGAGAAACGACCATCATCTGTTTTAAATATTCGAATTATATAGGTGTTTAAAATGTATTTTCAGACATTTTGGCTTTAGAAATTTTGTCAGAAATGTATTTAAAACGTAATAGACATTTTGGGTTTAGAAGCTTTAGAGTCTTTAGTAACAAAAACAAAATTATAGGTATAGAGTCATACTTATATTTCTGCTCAGTAAATCTTTAAAAACGTATTGCTATTGTGGTTACCTAGAAGGCTCTGACTGAACGCAATTCTTGTGAGTTTGATTTCTACCTAGAGAATGTATATACTTATTTTAAATATTTTTGTTTCCCTGGTTGGATCTTGCATTCTATCAAAAAAAACGTAATGTTAAAATAAGCAGAGGCAACCTAGTGTTAAGATACTCCGTTCCCCACTAAATAAATATTTCACTTCCTCGTGGGGTTGTCGAACTTACAACCAGTCGAATTTACAGTCACATTTTTATGCCCCTGCGCGCTGCGCCACGAATGGCCTTAAGAAACGTAACGTTTCTTTTTAGAAATTAATTATGGTTAAAAAGGTGAAATGATTATTATTTGTAAAAACCACATACCTACATGCGACATACACATGAAATAAAAAAACCCCTAAACTTACCTTCTCCTTTGAACATAGGATTCTCTAATATTTTCTTGAGAGCAGCTTGCGTCGTGTGGAGCTGGTCGCTCAGTTGCTTCACTTTCCTCGACAACCAAGAGACCGTGTCGCACGGCGCGTAGCACCTCGACGAAGCCCGCACCAGCGGTAGAGGCTCCTGTAAAATTTAAAAAAAATGAACTTCACGCTGTATCCCGCACACGGCAGGGTATGCAGTGGGTACCTACTGTTAAGAATCCACATAACTAGTTGCTTTTACATGCACCCTTTGTGGTGTTTATTTATATAAGAACATAATGAATATCATATATAACGAAGGTATTATATTAAGGGAAAGAAGCAAAGAACGAAGCTCAATTTAAAGTGCACATTTAATTCCAAATCTACCTGACAAAAAATACCTTCAAAGCTATAGCTACCGATTGTATGCACCTCCTGCCGTCGCTGCCCACTACGAGAGGGGGCGCGCACTCGCAGTGGTAGCCGCCAGGGTCGTTGATACAGAGCTGGTCGCAGCCGCCGTTGTTTGTTGCGCATTCGTTTATATCTAGAAATCATAATATTAGATAATTAAGCCTGGTATATAAGTAAACATAAGTTAAAAAGAAAAATTTCATAACCAACGGAGTATCAAAAATGTAGTAATTCCTAGTGAGAAAATATTTAATATTTTCACTTTCTCGTCTCAAGAATTCGGCGGAAAGTGGGGAACGCAGTCACAGGAGAACAGAGTGTCTTAACATTAAGTTCTTCATTGAGGGAGATACTTTAAGATGCCAGAAGAATGAAATAAAAAATCACTAGATCCTATATCCTATTACAGAGATTACCAGCAAAGCAATAAAGAAAAAGAACAAATAATTTGGATACTTTACCTACACAAAATGGTTGTTTTTTTCTTAGGTAGCTATTTTCATCGAACCTGAACCCCTGGTGGCACGTGCACCATATCCGCTGATCCCGCACGGCGCACGCTTGTTCGCACAATCGTAAGCTGCATGGTTCCACTGTTTTTGGTATGCAGCTGGAAAAATAAATTTCTATAAAAAAATGGCAATTTATATTAATTGTCGTATAATTATTATTTTTATTTAATTTCCATAATATAGATAGTGTTGTTAAAATTGTAGTAGAAACCGTCGCGGCGTAGCGCGCCTGCCTAAACAAGATGGTTGTAAGTTCGATCTTAACTCAGGAGAATAATTACATTAAAAAATAATTTTAATGAGTTTTGGGCGGCGCAAAGGTAAATACTTAAATACGAGTATTTACTTACGTAACCTGAGACTGTTTATTTAAAAAGTAAACATAAATGTATCTTCTAGTGAAGTAAGAACTCGAAATTATTTTTTAAATAAACACTACCACTTGAGGCCAAGCGTAGCGCTGAGGTACAAGCGTGTAACTGTAAACGAGACAGGTTGTAGGTTCGATTTCCACTCGAGGAAATGAAATATTTAATTGTTTCATTTCTTCGACCTGGTGTCGTTGAGATCCCCCACTCAACATCCAATGCCTGTTGCAATGCATGCAATGCCTATTCCGTCATAAATCGGCGAAAAATTGGGAGCGAAGTATCTTAATATTAGCCTAGGCTAGAAAATTACTCAATAAAAATGATTATACATTTTATATGCACATTATTAATATTAAACTTACCGCCCAGCAATATAATTGTAGTCTTCGCAGCAGTTTAGCCGGATGCACTGAATGTCGACGCCATCCACGCGGCAGGTCTCCCTCGACCGCAGTAGTCTATCCGTTGGACAGACCCCGTGTGTGTCCACACTGAAATTATAATATGTAACCTAAGAGAAACTAAATAAAACTAACTGTATCTAAAACTGTTATCAGCTATTTAGAAGACATCCGCTACAAATTATTAATGAATGTTTATTATACTATATTAAACACTATTAACCAAACAATGACGTCAGAATAAACACTGGGCTACTATCAAGTATCTTATCAGTTATTTGCTCCATATACCGGGGATAGTGATGTCATACAAATAAATTGGTTACTAGGACTACAACTTCATTATTATGAGTTGAGTAGGAATGTGGTCGTTTATTTCGCAAAAAACGCATATTTCGACACTACAAATGGGAATCAAAATTAATAGAGTTTTTCCGGTTAATCTAGGTCTCTCTATCTGCAGACTCAGGATCTGCAGGTAGGACTAGTTCACGAAAAAATCCGATAACTATACAATTGAATACATTCGTGGCTAAATTTTAAAAAGCATATGCCTTCAAAGTGGGCAAAATTTGTTATTTAAGTTGCTAGTTCAAGTGAGGTGTCACATAAAAGTCCGAGACCTCCAATTTTTTTTACGGAACTATGAAAAAACTAAAATATTGATAATAATTCATTCTCGTGATAAATTGTCTTGACAGAAGGATAACACAGTGACCCTATAAGAATTCCGTTACTACTTTCTGAGATACGGAACCCTAAAAGCCATTAGCGTAAAGAGCTACCCTATAAATCACAAACATTTAAAAAAACAAGCTTTTTAAATAAATCAACTAATATATAATCTGTCAATACGATTTCCCCTAATTGATAAAAGTACCACATACTAAGAGCAGAGTTCGCGTTAAAAATGCAAGGGGTCAACGCACTGCACTCAGCTGCAATTCAATTACGCTATGTGGGCCCCTGCACCAATGTTATTAATAGTGGTACTAGACAGATTCTTAGAAATCCAATACTATATATGAAATTTATATTTTTTATGATATTAGTATGGATACAGACCCTTTTGCTATAGGAATGTTTTTTTTTGTTTTATAAATTGACAAATAAAATAAGTATACAATACAAAAAAAATATAGTAACATGTATTTTACTGGGTTCCCGCCGTATACTGTGTAAAATTAATAAGATATGTAGATTAATATTTTACATATGATTATCAAAATTATAAATAAAACTACACTCTAGTTTTTCTCTCTAAATATAATTATAAGTAGAGTTTAATAAACTGTAATAATGAATGTAAAAAAAGGACAATAGAATCATAAAATAATTTTCTTTTAGTCAGTCTCTATTAGCGTTTTGTGTTAAATATAAAAAAAGAAACACACGTATATTTTAGTGTTTCTACGAAAGCTTAGGTATAATTTCTTATCTAGGTTACATTTCCCAGTGATAAATGACGGGCGTCAAATATGTCACTCCAAGTGCGTTAATGAATGCTGATTGAGTTGTTTCAATGATTGAATAATGTTGGGGCTGGGGCTAAGTATGTTTCAATGTTCCTTGTCTATATAAAGTTGTAGTAGTACTTAATGGTATAATTATGTTATACGAATAAATATATATATCAATATATATAAAATCGAAAGGTCACTCATTCATCACGAAATCTCAGAAACTACAAGTGCTAGGAATCTCAAATTTTGCATAGAAATTACTTATAGGACGTAGGTGCTCGCTAAGACGGAATTTGCAATATTCGACTTCTAACGGGTTGTTTTTGGGGTCGAAAGTTTGTATGAAACTTCGTTACTACAAATGCTAGGAGTCTCAAATTTTGCATAGGCGTCACTAGGACGTAGTCATGGAGGCAGAAATTAATAATAACATAGCTCCCGCGGGTGAAACCGCGAGCGGACCGCTAGTTTTTAATAAATTCATTGCTTGTATCGTTTATTTCTTTATATTAACTTATATTCTTGAGAATATTGCTAGGGAATGACAGTAGTGTCTGTTTAATGTGTTTGTCTAAATTTGTGAAAATTTGTAAACTGATGAACCTATGTCCATCGTTTTGTATTTTGTATAGTGTTTCACTCACGTCGTTGAAGCAGGTATTTTTTTTTGCAACACAACATATATCACACAACACATATTTATATCAATTATTAAAATCCCTATGAATACAGAGTTATAATAATTGCTTAAATAGTGTAGAATGCTCTACCAAAAGTTTCATTTACA
>JAKRZM010000799.1:112458-181447 GCA_036379175.1 Heliconius cydno galanthus | reverse complement strand
ATATTCGACTTCTAAGGGGTTGTTTTTGGGGTCGAAAGTTTGTATGAAACTTCGTTACTACAAATGCTAGGAGTCTCAAATTTTGCATAGACGTCACTAGGACGTAGTCATGGAGACAGAAATTAATAATAACATAGTTCACGCGGGTGAAACCGCGAGCGGGCCGCTAGTAAATAATAAATTTAACTTTTAAGCACAATTAGTTTGTGGTAAAATAAATATTTCTTTATTATTTTTCGCCTTAACAGCACTGAATTCTTCTAAAATATTAAATTTGCTTAAAAAAAATAGTAACTAAGGACTAAAATTAAATAGTAAATCTATATGAGTATTAAAAATATTGGTTTCGTATTACCGAGTCTTAACTCGTATATGATTAATTCCAGTTTTTAAGATAGATTACTTTTTATTAAAAAAGTTTGAGTATCATAGCGTTCGCCTAGCATTGGTCCCGAAATAAACTCCAGCGCGTATACTGTAGTCTGTAACGTTGGCCGCGGACGATTTTGTGTGTATTTTTTTTAGTGCAGCCATAAATTATTTTACGAGAGGACGAATAAATGTACGGAAGTATCAAATTATTCATATTAGACACATGGACAGTTGAGATATTTATGTGTTAATATAAAATGTAATAAATAAAGTAAAGATTAATGCTTTTTGTGTTTTATATTTTGTTGTCGACGAAATATGTATAAGACCCAAATCCACAAAACCACAGACTAATTTCTCCAAAAAAAAATAAAAATTGCAATTAAAAAAAATATCTACAACAAATTAAAAATGTTGACGACACTGACGCTAGCAACAACATTGAAGTGGTGGTTGTCATATAAAGTCAATATTTTGAGAAACTTTTTAGTAATATAAAGTTTCATGTAGAGATCGTCTATTGTTAACCTGAACTTACAAATAAGTATAATTACAATAACAAGAAGATTGTCATTTATCACTCAGTAAGAATCACAGCGAAAAATAGCATCAGCAAAAAAATATACAACAAGTAATAAATTTTGAATCGCCTTCGAAAAGAAAACGGGTTTGCCTCCAATTGATATTAGACGATTTTGAATAGTCTTTTCTTAGAAAAACTTATTATGTTAACTAATATAACTAAACTTAATATAAAATGAGAATAAAATCCTTTACGAATAGAAAAATCTAAATTTCCCAAATATAAATAGTCACATGGCCACCGGAGCGTACAAGATGGTTTGTTTACACTTGATTGATGCGCGCCCAGCGCTCACGGCCGCTCTCCGCTCCACTGACATACTGAGTGCTGCAATGCTCCTATCTAAATATCTTCCTACTTCTTGTTGAATCATATGTGTTATTCTAAAATTATGTTTTGTAAATGTTTCAAATATCCAAATTAAATATACATTATACCTACCATTTCCATTTCCTAAATTTCCATTTGGTATTATTTTAATTTATGAAAGCAGTTGACCTTCCAAAACACGGTATTTATGATACTGGATAAGGTCACGTAAAAACATAAGGTATGATGAGGTTGATGCGACGAGGCGAAAGAGGTACGCAGAAACCGTAGCGTTTGGTGTTCACCCTGGTTACCCCGCGCAGCGTGACGCAAAAGACCGTGCAAAGTGGAGTAGGTTGAGTAGGAGGGCAGACCCTGGCAATAGCCGGGATTAATGCCAGGAGGAAGAAGATACAGCGTGGAGCTTAAAAAAGCTTTAGACGATGATTGTGATAATTCCCACCCGAAAGACCAAGAGCTTTACAAATGTGTTAATTTCATCGCTCGAGTGTCGAGGCAAAGTGCGGTGTTGAGTTCCGCCACTCAACACGCAATGCCTCCAGAATTACAGCGTAACGCTGAAAAAAAAAACATAACAACAAGGTTAAGCGGGCGACGCCGTATTTCGGTGCTAGCTGCCTAGTAAGAATTAAATTAGTAGGTACCTAGTAGGCTTTAAGAACAGATGTGATATGACACTAGCATGGATATATCTGTCGTTGACATAAATGTGCCCCAATTTATTAATTAATTGTAATGAATCATACAGTTACTTCGAATTACGAAACATGTATGAGATTCGAAGAGCTTTTTGACATTTAGATTAAAATGTAGAGCACATTTTATGTTAAACGTTTAGAAATATCTAAGGCTAAAAGGTAATTTTGGGTTTTATTAATTAATTATTAATTTAATAGTTAATTATATTATTTTCTTTTTGGGAAAAGCATCAGAATCAAAAGGTGGGCCTTTACTAATAAAATCGTGGCGTTGAGTTTCGCAACTATATAGGTGCATCACGTTTTGTTTTGACAAAGTCTTTCACATGCATACCTTGCGAAAAAAGTATAATAAAATATTACATAATTTATGTGTTTTGGGGCAGGAGGATATGCGTGTGACTGCAAGCGCTATAGGTTGTGGGTTTAATTCCCACACGAGGTAGGTATTGAAATATTTAATATTCTTATTCCTTCGCTCTTCTAATCAGGCAAATCGTGGCGTAGAGTTCCGTCACTCAACACCTACTGCCCCCAGAATTCGGCGGAACGTGGGGAATGGAAGTGTCTTAATAGAAACGAAGGCTCTTGTAGGATACAGCGTGCAGCTGAAAAAAAAACTAGGTACCTACAGTATTATTAGAAGTATTTTATAATTATCTATAAAAAAGCTCTAACCTACGTATTGACCGTAAGGAATTTAAAAAATAGTAGAACATCAAAGAAACACAAATAAGATATTATTTTAATTTAAACGAAATATTTTTTTGTTATAAAAAGTATCAACTGCATCTTTGAAAAAACTGATATGACATTTCATTTAAATAAATGAAAACGTAATAAAAATATATATAGTATAGCACCCTCTATTCATTTTTTTAGTTCACTGCTATAGGAACTTGTGTCAAGAGCTTGCATCGAGAGCTTTCGCTTTACTACAGTAGATGGCGTTATAAAATATTTGAAGGATAATAAAATAGATATAATTATGTATAATAATAGTATTGTATTTATTTGAAAAAGTCCACACAGCATTGAATTTCATTATAAGTTTAAATTTAGTTTATTGAAACTTATCCTAAGATAAATTACGTGTGTTCCCTACTAAATAATTTGGATGTCATCAAAATTATATTAGTTGAGGGATCAAAATGGAAAAAATATATCTTGCCAGTCTGTATTATTAATTATAGGCCTACAGCCTAGTAATCCTGTAAAAATACAATTAAAAAAGCATTATAAATGAAGCGCCTAGATCCGTTCAGTATTTTATTTTCTATCTTCTTTGTTACTAATAATTATTTTACCTTTACTAAACTAGATCGAGGCCGAAAATATAAATTTAAGTAAATATTTCGTTACCGAGTGGGGATCGAACTCACAACCATTGCGTTACAGTCACACCCTTCTGCCCCTGCGCCACGCCAGTTTTCATATTTATTTACTTGTATTTCAAAATTATTTATCAAGATTTAAAATAAATATCCCAACTGTTGCGAAGATATTAAAAAACATAAAATATATATATTTAAATAAAAATATTTTAAAAAATAAATATTAAATTAAGCTTTAATACCTAAGTTCTATCTTCATTGTTAACGTAAACGTTCATTCATGCGCTTCGCTTGACCGCGTCGCATCGTGTCCATTGAAAAGACATTACGGGCCAAGTTTAGCTTTTTACATGAAATAAATAATATATTTCTATTTCATTAACAAAATACTAAAATTATTATAAAGAAAGGAAAATATTTAAAGAAAATAATAACTTCAATATGTTTCGATACAAATTATTAATTATTATTGCTATTTTATTGTTTTTGAACGTTTATCTTACTAAAGCATATTATAGTTTACATAATGGTAGAGAAAACTCGAAGTTCTTTATTGATGAATGGACTGTAGAAGTAGAAGGCGGTGAAGAAGTGGCTGAGCTCGTCGCGCTGGAGCTAGGCTACGAGTATGGAGGGCCGGTAAGTTATTTACACAAAATTTGTTATAGAAATTGAAAGCTTCCAGCATATATTTGTAAATTAAAATTCAATTAATATAATATAACTTATATTTTGAATTTAATTTGGTATCACCAGATAAGTGTCGAATCGTGGTATTTACTATTTTTTAGAACGAATAACATTTGAAAATTATTCTAAATAAATGTAATTAAGATACATAGTTCTTTTAATAAAACATACGAGTTTGACGTACATGTGGATAATAAATTATTACGCGTTAATCACTACAAATATATTGGATAAGCCCGCTCAAACTTCACGTAGCACGTTGTGATCCCATAGCGCTATCCCTTAATCTCCTTTGTTTAACTTTCACCTATAGTTTTTATGTAAAATTTTATAATTCTTGTGTTGTGCTTCTAGAATTCGGCGGCAAATGGGAAACGCTAGTATTTTAATGAGAACGGAGTGTCTTTACACTAGGCAGACACTGCTATGAGCGGGATACAACGAGAAGCTAAAAAAATATGGACAAAGATGTCAAAACTAAAATATATATTTTTTTTGGGATTTCTTAAAAAATATTCTTGAATATTATTTACACTAAGCTAACTTTATGCTATATCCGTAGCGGGGTGGTTAGAGAGAACGACGCTCTTATATATTTAATAAAAGTCATATCACGTGGAAAACAACTCTATAACAAGTACTAGTTTTACTAGTAACTTAATAGGTTGGTCTCATTACTTCACACAGGTAAAGAAAATGTGAAACTGAAATAAATATATTTTTATTTATTTATTTATTTTATTTATTTTAACATAGAAATATCAGCAAAGCTATTTGAACAAAAAAAAACAAAAATAGTTAAAGGTGAAGATAAGTAGAGCTTGAATTCAATTTTTATTAAGCATATGTAATGAGCAAGGTAGAGCAAGGTAGAGTAAGGTAGAGCAAGGCGCGGCGTTGGGTTCCGCCACTCAAAGCTCAAAATACCTTAAAAATTCAGTGTAAAGTGGAGAACGAAAGTGTTTATATATTTCAAGGGATTTTCATTTTATAGCAACTGAAACTAAGCAAGTGACTAAGTGTAATACAACCTATTCCTTGCGGCTTTACACATACATTTCCATTAAGCCTGATTATCTCAGTAATTAATATATTGTGGTATTGCTACTTAGGTACTCTAGCCTTGCATCTTCAGAAGGTCTTGTGTATAATTTATATTAATGTATGTAATATTCTATATAAATATTACTTTATTTATTTACGTTGAAGACGTAGAGAAAAATCTAGTGCTAATTCACTCCATTCTCTAAATTCCATCCAAGCAGAGGCATAGTGCTAAGCACTAGGATTCAACTGTATACTTTGTTTCTCATATTTAGAGTGTGCCTGTCGTAGTATAAGCGTGCAACTCTGAGAAGTGACGGTGGTTTGATTCTCACTAAGGAGAATTAAATATTTAACGTTTTCTTGCCTTTGCTCTGTACGCTTTACGCTGTATCCATAAAAACAAAAACATATTATTATTATTCTATTGACATAAATGATTATTTTCAACGAACCCGCACTAAATCCCTTAATATTTCAATCAAGGCACTTTAATTAGGAGCGCGGACCTCATGTAATTTGTTTCAATCAATTTTGTCTGTTTTACATTTCATTTAATTAAAACACTGAGTGGATTACAGGAAAATGAGAACAATTAAATTAACTTTGATTAATAATTTAGTTTGATGCATCGTTCAATTTGTAATAGAAAACTTTTTTTTATGTAATTAAAAGCTTTCGAAAGGACTTCGGCCATTTTTTATTTTATATTTGCCAGTCAACCGTCAGCTATGTATGTTTGTATTTAAATATAATATCTGAATAAAAAAATATTACTTTAACAATTATAATTTTATCCTTGTTGTAACTAAAAATAGACGCCTTCATTCCCACACTAGGTTCCATAACCACATAACTAGAAATGAATTATTTTCATTTTCCCACTCTGGCTAACTAGAAAAAGTTTCACGGCAAAATTATATGCCTCTTTTTTCGCCAATGTCTCGAAAATTGGGCAGTGTGCAGATAACGGAGTGTCTTAACACTAGGTCGCCTCTGCCTACCCTGCTATATGTATGTAGGGTATAGCGTGAAAGTATTAATAATAACGAAACCTACCTAAGAATAATAAGATTTCTTATAAATTTCCTTTTAATACGCGAATCGTTTTAACTTACCTAAATATAGAAAAAAAGGTAGTTCATTTGCAATATAAATCAATAGATTACAGCCAAAATATAGACTGGTGTAAAACACCTACGTATGCGTTTATTGATAATGAAATCAAAGTGATGACGCCGTTGGTATCTCGAGTGGCACTCGAGTGCGGTATTGCGTCCTTGTTATATCTAAATTCATATAGCTTTACCTTTTTTTGCCTCATAAACTAATTGATTCTACTCTAGATTGTGTAATTTATTATAACTTTATTAATGACGTCAATGATTTAATATTATTTTTTAGTTTAACCTCTGCACCTCTCGTATATGAAAGGGCACACTTTTCTCCACATTTTGGCCATAAGGTATGAAAAAAATCTGCTTCACGCCACACAGCAAGATAAGCAGAGAGAACCTAATGTTCAGATTCAATTCCCCACTTTACGCCGAATTCTGGAGGCATTGCATGTTGAGAGGTACTCCACACAGAATCTTGGTGGTAGAGAAACAAAATGAAAATAAATATTTTATTTCCTCGTTTGAAAAAAATTAAAAATAAAAAGAAATATTTTTTTAAATATAAAAACGTTTTTTGTTTTACTAACATAAACTACTTAATCATAACTAGTAATTAGGAAAATAAATACATTTCAACGCTGTTAGCCGAAATAGCAAAACCTATTATGTAAATTCAAAATTAAATTATGTATTATGTAGATCATAAATATGATTACTTTTTACATTAAAGATAGAAAAAAAAAGCATTTTTCGCAGTAACTAGAAAAGATAGAATGTAGTGGTACGTCACTTCACTTTTCATTTTAGAGAATTCAATAATAATTTAAGAGCATCACGATTCCCGTTTTTCCTCATAGCATGTTCCCTCTGCCTCGGAGTGTTTTAGCACTACTTAGTGCTAAGACTCTCTCTCCATTTTTCGTCGAATTCTAGAAACATTACGAGTTGAAGGGCAAAACGCAAAGCCGCGCTTTGCCTGTACGCCAGAGGGAAGAAATTAAAATATTAAATATGAAATTTCATCGAATTCACAACCTGTCACGTTACCCGCTGATGCCTCTACAGTCACATGTTTAAGCCTTTGCGCCACGCCTGGCCTCCGACATGTTATAATATTATTCTTTTAGTCTATATTTAGAATAATCTAAGCTTTATTTGCTTTAGGCCGTCTAATATCCTTCAGTTAGCAATTATGTTTCAGTCGACAAACGTGGTAATTGTGACAAATGCTCTGTTAGACGGACGATTTGTTTCAATTCGATCTGCCAATCAGGTGTGGCCTTCTTTCTATGTAGCGTCTGGTTCTGGGATATTTTGTATTTGTACTAAAATACTTCTAAATATTTATTTGTTTCGTTAGATTTATGTTTTGTAATAATTTTTAGTTTATCGGCTTCACACTGCAGGATAAGGCTGAGGGAACCCAATGTTAAGATCCCACTTTCTGCCGATTTTTTGGCATTGCGTGGCGAATCTCAACGCCGGGCTTTTTTGCCTTGTTGCCAGAGGGAACATATGAAAATATGAATAAATAATAATTCATTCCGTCGAGTGGGGATTGAACCCACAACCGTCACGTTACAGTCACATCTTTGTGTACCAGCGCCACGGTGGCCGATATTTTTCAGTTTATTTTAGAAAAATGGAAACGGCTATTTTTTAAGTGAATTAGGTTTTGTTTTTCTTTTTGTACATATTGGCATGATAAAGCTGAATATAATATTAATTAACTATACCTACTTGATACACGGTTTGTTTTGGGAATGTTTTTATTTTTTTTTTGTTTTCGAACATGAAATATTAACCTCAATGACGTGTTAGCTCTATTAGACTGTTCCTAAAAAATTTGGAAGCACTACGTGGCTACTTAAATGTTTTTAAAGGACATACAAATGAAAGTACTTAAAAAAATTAAAGTTAACTAAATAAAATAAACAATATTAATTAATTAAAATCTAGATTTTTCAATAAATCACCTACCTGAGTTATTTTAATACAATTATAGTATGAATACAACGAGAAGCGCGTTGTTTTTCATTGTTTGCCCTAAGCCGGGTTGAGGGTGAGGGGTGGCTAAACCGCAAACCACAACGGATCCGAATGATTTTTTCCCAGCAACAATTGTACCAGGACATCATGGTATAGATGGAGTTTTTATGTTTAATCATTTGTATTTTTCATTTGTATTGCATGTTATCCGGATTTAGAAGTGGAAATTTTCATAATACCAATTGTTGTAACTTTTTAAAATAAAAATAAGCATTCTCTCTCGCCAGACGATAATTCTTAGCAATATCTACTGTAAAACTTTAAGAAGGTATATTTTCAGTTGTTAAATTGTGTTAAAAGAAATATATCTATTTTAATCTAAAGAATGTATCAAGGAAATAAATCCTAAGAATAGTATCGTATAATTTAGTTATAGTCACATATACTTAGAACTTTTAAACAGTTTAACTGATGTAAATTGAAGTGGACGCGCGCCCACGTGGTGTCTGAAAGAGAAATGCTCTTATTTTAACGTATAATTAGATTTACGTCACTGAAAGAGTTCAATGGACAATTAGTGGGCTGTAACTATTGTTTAAAGTAAAAAAAATCTCTTAAAAAATATTATTTAAAAAAATCTTCCCATAAGGAGGAAATAAATTATTATTTATTAAAATTTCCATTTCTTCACTCTGGTAACCGTGCAAAGTAAGGCGTTGAATCTTAACACTATATGCAGGATATAGCGTGAGTTAATTTGAATTGAATTGTATTCTTGGAATATGGCGTTTCGAAGAGTTAATTTTTTTATGGCGTTTGTGTTATGTTATAAAGTATCATAACATTGTGACATATCACTTTACTCTCCATACGTTGTATTCTATCTCCAATATGTGTTCATAATCACATTTTATATTACTAGCTACTACTATTGCTAAAAGTAAATATGCAGATTTTTTTTTTACTCATTTTTTTAATATTCACACTTTTTAATATAAGCCATATTAAAATTAGAAAAACAAAATCACGTATATAATAATAATTAAAATAACAGAATGAATTATAATGTATTAATATTTTTATTTCTTCGCTCATGGCACATAAATCCGGCGTTGAGAACCGCCTCCCTGCTGTATGCGGGATAACAAACAGAGTAAAACTAATATTAACTTATGGAAAACATCTTATAAAGTTTATACCCTACCCAATAGTTCAAACATACTCAACTAGATGGCGCTCTAACTATTACAACATTGTGACGTCACCAGTGAAAACCGTTTTCCAATACCACTGAAATTTCAGGCGACGCTAACCGTAGTTTCAGCGTCGCTAGTACTAGGCTAGCATAATGATAGAGGAGAACTATTTCAGCGTTACAGTGGTGTAACGTGAAAGGGGCGTGGCTTGTTTATTTTCGTCAATGATCCCGAATTAGATTTGGTTCATTCATAAAAAATATTGAGCTGTTACTGTAACATGTGTTAGTTATTATATGAGTTTGGTTGGGTGTTTGTGAAAGATATGCTTATTTTATTTAATTAATATTTTGTTTGGAATATATCGTTTATTTTATTAAATTGTCTTACTTAATATTAAAATTTAGCGAGATAATAATTACAATTGTTGTCAAAATAAGTAATTAATACAACTTTAGGTACACAAGGCCATTCGTAGCACTGCGCAGCGCCACATTCGTGTAAACGAGGCAATTTATGGGTTCGATACCCATTTGAGGAATTAAACATTTATAATATAATTTCTTTGCTATAGTGTTGAGACATAGCACGGCGTTTAGAAACAAACAAACACGCAATGCCACCAAAATTCAGTGGAAAATCCATAACGGAACTGACTTAATGAAAACGGAATGTCTTAACACTAGGTTCCCAGGTACCCTCTGCCTACTGGTACCAGAAACTAAAAAAACTATTATTGTAAAATTTATTTAATGTACCTAAGTAAGTAAGTAGCACTGATTTTTGACAAACTCAACACAGCGCTTTGTATTATTACTAAAGCGAGTAAATGAAAATAACTAATTCCACCGAGTAAAAATCGAACCCACGACAACCGTCCCATTTATACTCACGCTGTGCCACTACACCACGAATTGCTACGGCCTCAATATGAAATGATAAATATTTATCGTCAAAGCATTCATTCTTTCACCGTTGTAAATCATACGTAATCAGCGCTCGTTCTTCTTACATTGTAAATACTAACTACTAGGTTAACAGAATTTATCCGTTTACATATTTTCAAGAAAAATTTCACCCGGTAACAGGGCATCATAAGTCGGGATGGACTTAGTTGTAACTTGTAAAATCAGATACGATTTGACTTTACCTTATTTTTATACTAGCTTTTCTTTAGCTTCACGCTGTATCCCGCACATATCAGGGTAGACATACCGCGAAGGGAACCTGGGAACCTAGTGTTAAGACAATCCATTCACATTAGGATAGTTCAATGCCCCACTTTCCGCCGAATTATGGAGGGTGTTGAGAGGCGGAACTCAAGCCGCGCTTTGCCTCGTCACCAGAGTTAGATACCATACCATATTTATACCATATTTATACCATTGATACCATATTTTACCAATGAATTTATGATTTTATTGGTCAAAACTTAAATAAAGATTTTGTTTTATTTCCTAACTAAACTCATTTATAATCGACTGAATTTTTCAGTATGAAAATGGGCCTTTAATTTTTAAATTATTCGTCGTGTTATGTATACAATTGTTTTAATTTTATTCTCGACAGTAACATTTTGTATTATATTAGTATCTCTATAACAACTGAAATAATAAGAAATAGCACGTAAAAATATGTTTTTAACTTATACGTGACCAGAGTTTAAGATAAAGATTGACGGACGGACGGCTTTTTTTAACGGTCTTAACATTTGAGTCCGGACTCAAAGCCGCTCTTTCTCTAGTAACCAGTAACCAGAGCGAGGAAATTCCTGAAATGGAAACATTTAAAAAAATCTTATTAAATAGCTTTTATTAATCTTTCTTTTACAGTCCAATTGAAAATTTAAAAGTTTATACGATTGCAGTACGATAATTTTGAAATCATTATCCAAATAGTTAATGGTCTCATATTTCTATACCTAATGATTATATTACCTATGCATTGAATTTCTTTTCCCTAAAAATAACACAAAAAAATACACCATTTTTATACCAACGTTCTCTACCTTTAATAAAACCCATGACAAAACTAATACCAAGAACATTTACATACAAACATATACCCATTATACAACCCCATCGATCGCTCCCTAACCCCTACCACACCCCATACACACGTACGTGTGCGTATCTACCAACCTCCTCACCACAAATGCTTCCCTGGTACATACGTGACTGTGAAACTCACATGACTGTGACGTGACACGTTCACACGTGGTAGTGTGCACGTGTGGTTGGGGTGTGGTTCGATCTGGTTGATCGAGTTTTATTTATATGGAGATTGAACATGTGGTTTATGTTTGCTTATAATAAATATTTAGGGATATTTTTATTGATATTTTATAATAATAATAATAAATAGTAAAATTTTATTTCTGAATTTCGGTCCGTTCAGTTTTTATTAGTAGAATTAATTAAAAATAATTAACATTTCTTACGTGTGAAGTTATTATCTTTAGAGAGAGCTTTTTTTAATGTTATGTTATCTATATATTTTTTTCGTTTATTATGTTATAAATAAGATAGTTATAACAGAAAAAATATTCAAAATACATAGTACATTAAAGAACCAAAGATGAAAGAACCTTTAATTAAGTAAGTTTTATTACAAAAACTACTAATATAATATCTTGATCCAACAAAACCTAACCGTAAATGCGGGACATAACGTGAAGCTCAAAAAAACAAGGGGGGAACAGCGGGACATAACGTGAACTTCACTAATAATTTTCAAGTTTCACAACACGAACAGAACATGCAACATGTGTTAAGAGTAAACAAAGATACCGTATCACATCACTACACCGTACACGTCCACGCCCATATGCGATATGCGACATGTGTAACACACCTGTTCACAACTCATGCGGCCCTGGTACTAGCGTGTGTCGGGGACGTCATATGACGACATCCATTTTCATAATGTGACAGACGAGTGACATCAAATGCTACGTACGGGCGGGTTGATATGAAGTTGTTTGTTTGTTGAGAAATCGAATGATTGATTCATTATTTCGTTAGATTTATGAGTGGAATCGATTTTTTTTAATGTAAGTAAGTTTTCTTGGTGTTTTTTATAAGATTTTAATTTTTCTTATCTATACATACATTTATAAAATATATTTTTTATTTTACTCTCACGAATATAAATAAATTGAGAAATAATTTTACTTTTAAATTTTTGTCCTACTTTATAAAAATGTTTTTAACAGCTTAATTATACCTGACTTATTTTTAACATATCTACATATATTGTGGTTTTGAGAGAATATATTGACTTATTTATTATTATTGTTTTACCGACATACTCCGTAACCAAGCCCGCCTGAACGGTCCCCCGTGGATTTTATATCAATTTGTTTACAGAAGTTTTACTTCACCCGATGTCAACGTGTGATAGTGTATGTAAAATCTTGCAAGTTCCATTTGATCCATTTCCCTGTTCTTTGGATTGGGCTGAAATTTGGTCACGACTTTAGTTACGATGGCAATGAAATTACATCTAAGTACATCTATTGAAAATGATATTTAAAAAAACACAACTGTTGAGTTTCTTGCCGGCTCTTTTCAGCAGAACTGCCCTCCCAGCCGGTGGCAGCTTCCTTCCTATAAGACTGACTCTACTGACATTTCTATGTTACATGACGATGTAAAAGTACTTGTAATACCCCTTATTATTTTGGCCAATATTTTTGTTAATCAAAAATGAGGAAAAATGATGTCTGATTATTTTGAAAAACAAACTGTTTAATTTGAAAAATACAATACACCATAGAAACAACAGTTATATCAAGCCTCAAGCTGTATTCTGCACAAGGCAGAGGGAACCTAGAGTTAAAACACTCCTTTCCCCATCTCAATCAACAACAATATCTAGAAAATGTGTTTTTAAAGAGATATTATTATTATATTTTATTAATTCACACATTACCAAACATGGAAGGAATCCCGTTCGCTACGTATCTGATTTGATCTTACCCAAAAGCCGTTGCCCTAGCAACGCCACATCCATTGTTTTCTGTAGAAAACACCAGGGACGTAGCCATGTGTAGGAGTGTGCGGATAGGGGTGGGATTATCCCGTTTTCGTTTAATATCCTTAATCTGTATAATATTTTAAGCTATCATAGAGGATTACAAATATTAGATAGTATTTTGTGTGATAATACTTTTATTTATGTATTCATTTTTTTACTTTTAATTGCCATTTTTATTATAATAGCTTATTTAGCTAATAGCTTAGAGCATAGTGTTAAATTTTTACATTTTATTTATTTTTTAAGGCAAGTAAATACGTATTTATATTATAAATTTATTGTATATTTTATACATTATGTGTTGTACAAATATGATATACATTTTATGAAAATATAATGTTATATGTATTAGTACAATTTTCCTGCATTTAGGAATTCAGGATAATTGTCAATATTTTACAACTTTATTGATAGACGCCACGAGTTAGTAGAGTTCGGCAGAAAATGGGAAATTTCTGCCTACTTTGCTACGTGCGGGATAAAGCGTGAAGAAATAGAAATAAAGAAAAAAAAACACTTTATTACATTACACTAATTGATGGTACAAGAGGCCGTTATGGCGCAGAAGCACAAGGGTGTGATTGTAATGCCACAATAATTGTAAGTTCTATCTTCACTCGAGGGAATGAATTATTTACTTACTAATATTTTCTTTGCTCTGTCAGCTAGGCAAAAGCCCGGCGTTGAGTTCTGCCATTCAACACGCAATGCCTCGTAAAATACTGCGCAAAAATAGGAAACGTAGTGTCTTAACACTAGGTTCCCTCTGCCTTTCCTGACAAATGTAAGATACTGATTTATTTAACGGTATATACGCACTACAAGGCTCTAACTTTTAGTGATTATATTTTGAAATAGTCACTTTTTTCACTAATTCCGTTAAAGCATTATCAAAAACTTCTACCTACACCTTTCTACTAAGATATGTACATAAATTTCCACAAAGAAAACCTATCATCACATAACACTTTAAAAATAATAAAAAAAATCTATCCACCCACAGATACGGGGCTTCCCCAACATGTACGCATTCCGCGCGTATAGCCGCAAGCAGCGGCGCACCCCTCACACATCCACGCTGCACAAGGACGGGAGGGTGAGTCGCCTCGCTGGTACTTGTTAGCTGGATTACACGTGGTGTGTGCGGCCTATGCGAATTTGTGTCATTGAACTTGCTTTGTGTTTATTACCTTGACCTGTCTGACTGATTGTGTGTGGGAAGGAGGAAATGTATTTGTTTGTTTAGAGTGGTTTTAGATTGTGTGCAATAAATACATAGTAGAATGATTTTTGAGATCAGTCTTGGCGCAGGTGCGAAAACGTGTGAGTGTGTGTGTAAACTCAACAGGATGTGGGTTCGATTCCCACTTAAGAAAATTAAATACTGAGTATTTTCATTTCGTCGTTCTGGTAACGATGGAAAGCGCGGCTGAGTTCGCCACTCAACACGCAATGCCTCCAAAATCCCGTGGAGACCTGTTCTACAAGTTTCCAAATTCACGTTTTTAAGCCTCACGCTGTATCCCGCACATACTAGGGTTAGGGAGGGAACCTAGTTTAAGACTCGAAAAAACTTCTCGACAATTTTTTTAAAACCTCTTAATAAAACTATAATTTAAATTTAAATTCAATTTTATATTTAAATTCAGATAAGATGGGCAGAGCAACTTTTTGTGAAGAATCGCGTGAAACGATATCCATTGGCTAATGCTGATAAGAAACTACATCGTGTAAAAAGAATAGATGAGACCGCCTTAGAAGAAGATGCAATTGGACAGCAATTGTATAGAGAAAATCGTATATTCAATGACGAGTTGTGGGGTTACGAGTGGTATTTGGTATGTCATTTAACATGAAAAATGCTTAAGGAAATTTATTTCAATGTATAATCACTTTTTTTATTATTTTATAATTATTAACAAGTGAAATTATTTATAAACAAAACAACAAACCCGACTAAATTGATATATTAACGGACATACATGTGTACATACGTGCTAAAATATACCCCTCTTTTTGGGATTTATATCATGTAAAACAATACTTTTTTATTGTGGACTAACATTAGGTATGGGCGTAGGAATAGTGGGGGTGGAGGTTCATAATTTCGGAAATATTCCATGCAAACATGTAACATTAAATGAAATAACGCACGAAAATATACTTAAAATACAATTCAAATGTTAAGCGAAAGCATTATAATCTAAGTATACATTTAGTTTTTATTTTACAGCAAGACACCCGTACAGAAACAGCCCTACCCCGTCTGGATCTGAACGTGCTACCCGTCTACGCGATGGGTTACACGGGCGAAGGCGTGCGCGTCTCTATACTGGACGACGGTGTGGAGCACAACCACACCGACTTGCGAGATAACTACGTGAGTCTTATGGTGCCTTGGTGATTTAAACAATGGCTGTAAAGGTTTCCAATGTAAAAAGAAACTAACTACTAACTAACTAAGTAACTTAACAGAGAGTTAACTAACTTAACAGAGAGGCTAACTAAATTAAGAAGTTTATCAATGAATATTGCAACGAAGTAGGGTATACTCGTATAAACAATAATCCTTTTTTCTGCAAAGCATAGACGAATTGGTAATTAGATTCCTTATAAATAAATACAACATTAATTTATTTTATAAAAAAAAACAATTAAAAAATAAATTAAAAATTATAAGAAAATATTTTATATTTGTAATAGGTATATTAAAACGCTATAGAAATTTTACAGTTAAAAGAAATTAATGTTCTTTAATTAATTAATTTCACTACTATTTTTAAAGTTATTTTAAAGTTATGTTAAAATAGTCGATTATAATTATAATCGACTATTCTATATCTTAGTCAATGTTAGTTAGTTAGTTAGTTAAATTATTCATCGTCATGTAAGTGTAATTATTATTTTCTACTGATAAGATCTTCCTCTCTGTTATGTATTCCTAGTATCTACTATTAAGTTTATCCATGAGTTAAATAAAACTCACTAGCAAAATTTAGGACCGGCTTCACCAATTGAATAAAGTGGCTGATAAGAGACATCATCTCTATTTAACCAGGATTACATTTTATTATTTTAGTCTTTAGTTATTTACTTGTATACTTTTTATGTCTTAAATGAGAGAAAGAGATAATTATTTTTTTATTCCTATTAAATAAATAAAAAAAAGGATTCGTCTTTTTATAAATAAAATATGTATTGTAAAAAAAATAAGCAATAAATAATGCTCGTTAGAATTTTCTCTTTTAGATAATCCCCTTATTTTAATCTAAGAAGAAGTAAAAAACAAAAATACTTTCTTATTTAATAAAATTTAAAAAAAAACAATCATTAAAAAACGCATGTTCTTTCAAATAAAATGTTCTTGCAATTCGATGTTCACATACGAGATCTCCTAACGCCCCCTAGAGCCCTGGTAACTTCGCGGCCGATGCAACGATTGTGGCATACTCGAGTGGAATTCGCTGTTAGCCCACCCTAACGCCATCTATTGTCACATTAGAGAAGCTTGTAGTTTTGTATGAAAAATGTTACTATTTTTAGTTTTTTATTGAAATTACAGGATCCTGAAATAAGCTGGGACTGTAATAATGGCGATTCAGATCCCTTCCCCAGATACGACGATAAAAATAGCAATTCTCATGGCACAAGATGCGCTGGAGAGGTGATAAACGTTACTTTAATATATTTACGTTTTTAATAATTAATTAAACATATAATTAGTATATCTTGTACATTATTTTAATATTTAAATTAAGACATACTTATTATCTCTTGTATATTAATATATTTCACATTTTTTATGATAATTGTTATCATTACAGATTGCAATGACCGCTAACAACAGGAAATGCGGTGTGGGCGTGGCCTGGGGGGCAAAAGTGGGCGGAGTCCGGATGCTCGACGGACGAATTACGGATCGAATTGAAGGCGAAGCAATAGGTTTAGCGCTCCTTACCACTTCTGTGTTCTTAGTACTTTTGATCGCCATGTTGAGCTCAAAATGTCATATCTTGAAAGTTGTGGTGTCATCATCATTTCGCATGCGTATATTAGAGTTTTTATTATTTAAAAACGGGACAGATTGATTAAAAAAAATTGCGGTATGGTTAGAAAGAGACAAAACATATTTGGATAACTTTTTTATACACCCACACGTATTCTTGATACGCAGAATAAAATAATTATAATTGATGTACTTAATTAAAATAACATAAAGGAAGTATTATGTAAAAACAATATTAATTAGTAAAGAATAAGAAAAAATATGATAATTATAAAATTAAATCGTTGCAAAAAATGATTCACATAAAATGATTGTGCGAGTGAGAGTGACACGTTGTACGCAGTATGCCGCTGTGGTTTCCCACACTCCTAAGCGTTCATGAAATCCTAGTAACAAGACTAAAATGTGACGTAACATCAAAACATTGTTGAAGCAAAAAAAAAAAAAACATTTATTATTACCACNAAAAAAAAAAAAAACAACATTTATTACTCGGACGCGATGACACTTCCTTTTCCTTTTCTGTATAGGTTTGAAAAAATAAAAAAATATTAAGTAATAATGTTAAATAATTAATTAATTAATTATTAATTTCAATACTCTTGAAAATCCTCCACCTGTAAAAAAACGGTGCATTTTTGGCATAACAGAAGTTCCAAAGGAACTTTCTTCGTCGAAGCAACAAGTGTTTGATAAGATTGGCAACAGGTTTTTACATTCCTCATGGTACTAGGAGAGCACTCGTTGTGAGTAGTTCATTTGAATTTTTTCATAACATGCCTTTAGGTGCATGAACTCGAGAGTTAACAGGTTGTGATATCAAAATGAAATTACATTTTTAGTATTTTTTTGATATTTTGCAGGGCAGGCAAGGACCTGATAATAAAAGTATATTTATAATCTAGTTTACATCTAGTTTACATACATTTTAGACAAAAAGTTTAATAATTAATTAGATAACCTTAGATAATTTCGTAAAATACTAATTAATTCAAATATTTAAAATATACCTAAAAAAACTACTTAAAATACTTTAAGGTTTATTAAAATTATTTTTAAAAAATAGTGTATCGATTGACATTGACAAATTACAAATAAAATACACGGATTACTTTTCATTAATTTGATTAAGTATAATTATGTTTTATCGTTGGATATTTTTCTAATTTAAAAATAAAACTTTTAAAAGTAATTATTTAATAAGTTATTAAATGTAGTGCCTAAATTAAAAACATTTTTTTATAGGATACGCATGGGACAAAGTCGATATTTATAGTGCTTCATGGGGTCCAAGTGACGATGGAAAGACTGTGGAAGGTCCAGGAAGACTTGCAAACGAAGCCTTCGTACGAGGAATTGAAAAAGTACTTTCCTTACTACCTAAAACTTATAAATGTTTAAATAGAGTAGTAAAATTGTTGAGTTTACTTATACTTAAATATATTTTAGGGTCGTGGTGGAAAGGGTAATATCTATGTATGGGCAAATGGAAATGGCGGCAGCCACAATGATAATTGCAACTGTGATGGGTAAGAATTAGAAATATTGAATTAGCATTCCAAATAATGGTTTTAACAAAAGTTTTTATAGATTATATATTTAAATAGGTATTCTTCAAGCATTTACACAATATCTATCGGTAGTGCGTCCCAGCAGGGCCTGTTCCCTTGGTACGGAGAGATCTGCTCCTCCACCCTGGCCACAGCATACTCCTCTGGTGCTTACAAAGATCAAAAAATCGTAAGTCCTATTAAAATAGTAACCACTAACACACAAGCTGCCCTCATCTATAGCTATCTCTTTTTTCTGACCATATAAGTGGTATAAAGAAAAGAGATATGTATATGTTTTTGCCTCAGGCCACAACGGATACGAAAGACTCGTGCACTCTCGCTCACACGGGCACGTCGGCCGCTGCGCCATTGGCTGCCGGTATTATCGCTTTGGCTCTACATGCGAAGTAAGTACTATATACAACTAAAATTATTTGTTGCTTCTGTTGGTATCAATTTAATATGCTTGAAATTATAATAAAAGTTACTGTTTATTATTTCTATTCCTTGTTTTCTCAATACAACATATTTTTCCTTCATGCAGTTTAGTTGACTATTAAAAAAGAAGTGTTTAAATATCATTTTTGTAGAAAAAAACCATCTTATATGCAGTATCACAAATCAACGACATAACTATTAAGTAACAAAATTTCTATACATAAAAAATATATTAATAAAAATAATTTATCATACAAAGAAAGCGGCGTGAAGTTTCTAGTATAGCTAGCAATAAACATTGCAATAAGAGAGACCTCTTCAACACTTATAGCGTCCTAGTAATCTCCCTTGTACGGTCTGTTTGTCGCAATGTCCGTAGGGGCAACACGGGGTTAGGGACAAAAAACCTTTCTCATAAAGAATAAAGAGAGAGCTAGCTGAATATTGTTTTTTTTATAAAGAATTATTATTTTTCTTATATAGAATGAAGAGAGCTATATATTGTTTTTATATAAATAATTATTATTGTTTGTCATAAAGAAAGAAGAGAGTTGTTTGTTTATTTATATTGCTTTTTTTCAGCCCAAATCTAACATGGCGGGACGTTCAACACTTGATTGTATGGACTTCAGAATATGCGCCGCTGTCAGATAACCCTGGATGGCAAGTAAATGGGTATGTAAAATGTGTAGAAAGTTATATTTTGAACGCGACCGTTGTGGATACGATTCCTATTTGGGGGGGAATAGATTTTTTTTATTTCTTAGCGCTGTAAATAGACGAAGCACGGTAAAATTCCGGTACTCTCGGTAAACTCAGTAAACACACAATGTCTCGAAAATTTGACGGAAGGTAAAGATCATACTGTACTGTTTATAATTTATTCAATAGATTACCCATGAAGATAAAAATAAACAAGAAAAATTGTAATAAAGCCATTTTGTTTTGTTTTTTATCGATCAATTAAATTTATAATTAATGAAAAAAGGAAGCACGGAAAAGGACGATGATCAATTAAAAATATATAAAAGTAATTAAGACTACATAAATAATTAATTTTATCAATTATTTATTATAATTTTTAGAATTGGTCTACATTTCGACATTCGTTTCGGCTTTGGACTATTAAACGCCGGTGCCCTTGTAGCCGCCGCTCTCAACTGGACCACAGTGCCTGATAAACACGTTTGTAGAATAGAAGCTTCTCCGTGAGTATGCTACCCTAGTACACGATCGCTTCGTTTTCTATCGAGGTGGACAGTTCGTTGCTCCGTAGCGTTTGTAGAAATAGAGAGAGAGAGAGACACGACACATAGCGAAAACACCTCCTTATCACTCATGTGTTCCCAGTCAAAGATTCGTTAAGTTTCGGCTGACGGAATTCGGATTTCGCAATGTCAATCGCGAATTAACCGCTGACCATCTTCAGGTGACCTTTGCATACATACATTTGGTTAGAAAATAATAGCTTTTAAAAATGGCCGTTAAACGATGGTCACCCAAGCGTAATCGGGCGAAGCGTATTCCGCAGTCGCTCGAATGTAACTTGGCTAGCCCAACGTTCGATACGCGACAGAGAGAAATGGGTAGATACGACTGCCGTTAGTGCGAAAAGGATAGAAGATGAAAATTACTGCTCGATAGTGATGGTGCCCTGGTAAAAGAAACGTTTCCGTTGTTTCTATTCTATTGAGAGATTGAGAGAATTGACTGACTGACTGACACGTTGGAAAGATTGATTGATAAAAAAAGTTTTTAGCAGTCATGAATGTAGAATGAATTTTATTGATTGATGATTTAGTTCAATAAAAGATGTTTGTTTTATCAATATCCCTTTATTAGTTTTTTTATTTTTTTATTTTTAAAAATAACTATAACACATACATAGGTATTAAGCAAAAACTTTAATATATTTTATGAAGTTGATGTTTTTAGTACTATTTATTTTATTACAGCTATTAATTATTATATAAAAAAAATATATAAAATGCGTCTATTGTTTTTATATTCTCACTTCTCTATTTTTAGTTCAGGTGAAGGTAACACCATGACCCTCTCATCAGAGGAATCCGTCGAAATAACAATTAGGGTTGAAGATTGTGCTATTAATTATATAGAACATGTGCAGCTTCTTGTTAATATACAATATACGCGACGTGGTGCTTTGGAGATTCATTTGATCTCACCAGAAGGTATTTGTTATTATTAACTATATAGAATTGTTTCTTCTAAAAATAATATATTTTAGCTATTTTATCTGTATTTCTTTTATAATCTCATTTTAATAATGCTTTATATTTAACTGTAGGCACTAAAGTTCAATTACTGAGTGCAAGGCCAAAGGATACCTCCAACGCTGGATTTGTCAATTGGCCATTGACCTCTGTCGCCACGTGGGGTGAACGCGCTGATGGTGTTTGGACAGTCGTCGTGCAGGATATGGTAAAATATTATTTAACGGTTATTAATATTGTATAATGTTTAATAATAAAAAGAATTTATAAGTAATCTTTTGATTTATATACTTATCTTACTATTTTATATAAATTATCTTCAATGAATGAATATTCGTAAAATATTTGTTTTTTACTTTCACTCATAATTAATAGAAATATATTATTTTTATTTCCAGACAAACGAACCAAACAACGGTGAAATCAAACCAATGACCCTCCTCCTGCACGGCACCGCCGACATGCCGGCTCACATGAACAACGGTCCACGAAACTACGACGGCAACACTTACCTTGACAGTGGCGGACCATATGACTATTTTGCCCCGATTGTACCAGGACAGCATAGCACCGAAGAAGTTCTATTTAATGATGATATGGATGACAAGGAACTATTGAGGAATCATCACAGTCATGTGAGATACGGTGTTGGTATTGCGTAATGTTTGACTTTGACGTTAATAAGATCTCCTATTTGCATATGATTGCTTGGTAGTTTTTTATTCTTTTTTTTATATATATAATAATTTATTTATTATATATTTATTTATTTGTTTTTAATATTATTTTAACATGTGCCACAGATAGTCTATAAAATTAATATAAATATTAAATACATATATATATTATATATTTATTTATATGTATGAGTGTGTCAATATTTGAGCTATTTTAAGTGTTATATAAAATTGTTTACATATCAATAGTTGTCAACTTGTCAAAGACAAAGAAGGTAAATGGACATTTAAATATTTATCTATACATCTATATATATAAATTAAATTGAAGTTTCTGTCTGTAAGTATATATAAACGTTTATATTTTTTTTTGTGATTTTTACTGAAAATTCGAGGAAGTTGTGGGGGATTCTAGTTTTCCAGGAATTTCTGCGGGATCGCAATTTACGCGGGAAAATACGCAATTTTTCCGAACATAGTCCAAAAAAATCTCGAAAGATTTCTACGATTTATTAAGTATTGATGACCATATTAAAATATGCAGCCGATACTTTAAATGCACTTAAATACTGCCGCTGGTTAAATAATATAGGTTACAAATAAACTAGTCATCATTTATTTTTGTAAAAAATAAGTATATTCATGTAAAATATATATATATTTTATTGTAAGACCTGCATTATTGACTAAATGTAATTAATTGACAAAAAATAATAAAGAATGACATTGTAATCAAATAATATCCATGTAAATCACCCAGAGCGATAGATGAAATTAATTCCAATTTACAATTAATTAGTTCTTGGAGTAAATCGTTCGGACTATCTATTAACCCAAGTAAATCTAATGTATGTATGTTTGGGCATCCTAAGCAGTTATTTAAAATAAAACCAAATCTCCCTCAAATCCTTTTTGACAATGTCTGCTTNTGCCTAAATCACTAAATAAAAAGATAAAAAATACTGTCATTAGTCGCATTGTTATAAATTGTATTTAATAATAACGTAATTTTATTGTTTTTATATTATAAGAAAACGATAAGTACTTATTGTCTAATATTAAAGGATCACATTAACCAAAACTGTAAATAAAACGAAATACGCATATATAAAAACTAAATTTATTACAGCTGCCTTATTTTACTATCACAAATGTTTAAAAATACATATAAAGTATACATCACCTACTCTAAAACTAAACATATAAAGACATACAAAAAAATAATTACAGTGACAAGCAGTTTGTTATTGGTTTCTTAGTAAACGTCAATACGCAACTGTTACTGATCGCTCGATTAGTTGACATGTTAGTTTGTTGGCGAATGCACAACTCATAATGCCATATTTACTTTCGTTTTACATATTTTAAACAGAGAAATTAGGTGGAGAAAAATTTAATAAAAAAAATCAAATTATAATATTTATTTATTATTTGTTATATTTTTTTTTGCTGATGCTGTTTTTGTGCCGATAATCTATAATTAGGAATACTTATATACAAGATTTATCCAATGTGTTACAAGAGTACCTACCACGCTCTAGATATTATTACAAAGATTTGTAAATGAGTTAAGTACGGAAGTCATAAATTATATCTGTAGGCGTGGTGATACATCAAAACCAGTTATACTAGTTTTTTTTTCTAGCTTAGCGCGAAATTGTTAAAAGCCAAAAATTATATACAATCATTTTCATAACATCTTGAAAGGTTATGTGCATTTTATGCAATTTGAAGTAGATAAATATAATATTTTGAATTTATATTCAAAATTAACAAAAGACAATATTAGATAAATTATTGTTAAGTACAAAATATTTCGACACTGTCTGTACATCATCATATAAAGAAACGATAAGTACTTAACAGATGCATAATTAATGACGTTCCATGTTTCTTGGAAAGTACTGTTACCACTTAACACAAAATTTCTATAAAACATATATATACTACAGCTAAGTTTTCACAGTGAAACCGAGTGCTCTAAGCTCCTGCACCATAAAATCATCCTTATACCTATCAACTTTCCTGACCCATTCTTCAAAAGTGACCACGTGGTGACACCTTCCACCGTACTCTGGTGGCAAGTATTCGGGGTCAATATGCTTGTGTAGAGACTCCATGTCGTAGCCGTGGAAATGCACCCGTTCCCACGCTGCTGCCGGGATGAACTGCTTGAAAACGTAGAAGAAGGTGTTGAGGATCCAGTTGTATCTGATGATGTGGAGTGCGTGGATCGGTATTGGGAACGATACCTATAATAAGAGAAATATATTAGTAGATATTTTGTTTGATTTGACAATTTTTTTTTTATTTATACAGCAAATATTATATTAATAATATCGTGTATGTTATTGTAAGTGATACTTTTCTTTTTTTTCTGCTTCACGCGGTATGCTGCATGTAGAATGATAGGCAGAGAGAGCCTTGAGTAAAAACACTCCACTTTCCTCAACTCAACTTCAAAGTGAAATACCTTTTTTTTCTTTTTATTTTATTTTACTCCTTTTTTATTTACTTAAAAATAATTTTATTCTCACCCCCATAAGGCTAACAATTTGATAGGCTATAGTTGGCGTAAGTTGTCTCACGTGTCGTATACTGAGTCCCTCTAAATCAACTATTATGGTGACTCCAAGAATTTGCAACTTTGGTTGCATTGCTGCTACTTCATCCATCAGGAGAGCGCATCGTACCACGTCATCGATCGGTACAGTGTCTGTGTCCCATCGACCTGGAAATTTTGGGACACTTTCTATATAATTTTGTATCTTTCTAGTAATTTCTTCAACAAGCAAGAAGAAGTAATATGAAGAAGTATAACAGTGGTAGGTCAAAAACAAAAGAAAAGGGTTTCAATGGTTTATACATAAGGTATCCGTCTCCACTAAATTGACGAAACGGAAAGTGAACAAACACTCCGTGTACCTATAGCTAGCCTTTGCTTATCTAGAAAGATACGAACTGTTCTTTAAAATGATGTGTTATGGGATTTAACTTAAATCTTTGATTCTATTATTTAACTTTTAATTTCTTTTCAAAATACAAAAAGTGACTCCAGACAGTTATGTCTTCTATTTTAAAATATTTTCACAAGAATATACTTACGCAATGTAAATCGGTACTCTGTTCAGAATGGATTTTGAAAGTAAAGTAACCAATAAGAACGTAAATATTTTAAACATTTCAATGTCTTTGTGAAATAGCATTTAGTTTCGCTTCATGTAAGTTTTTCTTAATATATTTGAAATGTTGAGGTAATATTAGTTTTTAAGTTGTCATTTTCAACATTGTTTTGATGGACTTTGCACTTTTGAGATTACGTGTAAATTTTAGTTATTGAATTGAGTATGTGAATAAATTTTGTTTCAAGTTCACTCATTCTGATAAATTAGCTTCACGCTGTATCCCGCACACAGCAGGCTAGGCAGAGGGAACCTAGTGTTAAGACGCTCCGTTCCCCACTTTTTGCCGAATTCTGGAGGGATTGCGTGTTGAGTATACTTTTACTTGAGACTTATTATGATACAAATTATTTTATTTACTTCTAACTATTGAATTTTAACTAAATTCATACACATATATAGTGTATTTTTCTCGATAAAATAAAAATAGTGTATTTATTATTTATCTATTGTATAATTTAATTTAGTTTATTAAATATACTTACCAAATCTCATTAATGTAATTCTCCCATTCACGGGACTTTCGGGCAAGGTTCCCCCATAGACGCCCTTGACACGATGTAGATCAAACGCATTGCAATGATATAAATATATGTTTTTAAGACGAAAATCTTCGTAGCGGACCATCTGGAAATAGACAATAGGCAAAATAAACAAAATACTCGTACTTATAGTACGGTCTGCGAGTCGTGGCCGAACTGACGTTCTCTGAAGGTCTCAACTTTTGCGCTTTTTAGACTCGGGAGGAAAACCTGTGCAGCCATCTACAGTTAACATCCATACTATGATAAAAGTAAAATCGATTATTTTTATGGTGTCATCACATTTGGTTTGTATTTGTTGTAGGTTCGATTTCCACTTTTTTAATAATACTTTGAGGAATCGTGAAATAACACATAAAACTGAACTAATTATGATTTACCTCTAAAAATATTTAATACAAATATAAAATATTTAAGATAGTTTGTTCTACGAGTAAATAAGGCTGGTAACTGCAAATTAGTTTCATCATCTACTGTCATAACAGTCAACGTCGCTATAGTGCAAAACCCCATATAATTTTGTTCGATGGTGACTGGTGGGAAAATGACAGTAATAACAATATCCATGAGATTGGAGAGGTACGTTTCCATGTCAAGGTATTTTTGACGATATGTGAATGGAATTGGAAATTTTATGATTGTTATAATATTGTGTGTGGTGCATATAACGCTGATTTAGATTTGTTTAGCTTTACGCTGTATCCCGTACATAGCAGGTCCGGGGAACCTAGTGTTAAGATATTCTGTTCTCCATTAAGACATTTCTGTTCCCCGTTTTCCGCCAAATTCTTGAGGCATTGTATTTTGAGTGAGGAGTCTAAATGGGGACAGAGTGTTTTAATACTAGGTTCTCAGGTTAAATAACTTACCAGTTTGTGAGCTAAAGCCGGAATAAACCTGCGACACCTCAGAAAACGCAAGAGATACGCGTCGTCAGTCCGCCGCGGGTGGCATTCACCTCTCTCTAATTACAAACGAAATTCAGTTATTTTTTATCATATTGTTTGACTTATCATATTGTTGTCCGAACTAATAACTTACTACTCCGCTCCCCACTTTCTGTTGGAGGCATTAGGTGTTGAGTGGCGGAGCTATACGCCGTACTTTTTGCCTCGATACCAAAGCGAAAAGATAAAAATATTAAATATTTCATTTCCTCGAGTGTGGATAGAACCCATAACGTGTTAGCTAACCTGTAGTTATTTTTTGTAAAAGGCCGTCGTCGCACGGAACAGCGTGTGACTGTAAAAGCAACAGATGTGGGTTCCAGTATGACTTATGGGAATTATATTTAATTTATTGTCTCCCCTATAGTAGACGAACGACGGCGTTGAATTCCACCCACTACTTATCACGCAATATATCGAAAAATTGGCGGAAATTAGGAAATGGAGTTTCCACTAGGTCTCCTCTGATTACCTTTTCTTAGTTTTGTTACACTTACGATATATCATATTCCGTAACTCTTCAATAGCCATGTGTCTGGTCTCTGGATCTTCATTACAAATGCGTCGTGCGCTATCCTCGAACTCTGAGTCTTCGAACCTGCTAACTTCAGCTTGAAATGCTATGTCTATAAATACTGACATTATTCTGAAATAGTTCAAAAATATACTTTCAATTTATAATACAAATATATTATACTAACGTCAAGCAAGCAAATCGTAATTACTATATGACAGACATATATGACAGACATTTAAATCTACATTTTTAACCGACTTCAAAAAAAGGAGGTTATCAATTCGACTGTATTTTTTATTTTAAAAATAAAATAAATATCGTACACACACGCAGTCTTAGGTCAAGCTTATAAGAATTAGTAAGTTCATTTAAGATGATGTGCAAATTACAATCACTCTATGGGAATAAAGATATAAACCAAGAAGAATAGATAGGTAATAAGATTTTAAATTAGCTGGCTTTCACGAGAACCTGTTGACATTTGCACTCGCTGAGAAACGCGAAATCTAGGTAAAAGCTGCTTTTACTAAAGTGTACTAAACGTTTCTACTCATTAGCATCGGCTATTCTTATTTGTATTTCCATAGGTAAGTTTAAAATATCTAGACTTAGCGTTGAATTAATATTATGGCATAATATGCCTTAAGTAGATTTTTTTTATCCCGCGCATAGCACGGTAGTAATAGGGAACTTAGTGTTAAGACACTCTGTTTCCATTAATTCTCTCTGTTTCCCGAATTCCTTACAAGCATTTATGTTGCATGGCGGAACTTAACGCCACGCTTTGTCTCGACACCAGAGCGAAGAAATAAAAATATTAAATGTTCCATTTTCTCGAGCGGGTGTCGAACTCACAACCTGTCGAGTTTACTGTCACACGCTAATAACTACAGATTTATTCTTAATTATTTACTGTAGATAAGTTATTAACAATACTTGTATTGTTTATGGAAACTAAACACCAGTATCTTGGGGGAAAGTTGCAAAGACGAATACGTGCTGTAATTTAAGAAAGTGGCCCTTATGCTACTTTCTTGATAAGTACCCGTACTTACACTTAAAAATGTTTACAGACTTCTTGCAATCTTTTGTCTAGCACAATATAAATTTTTGGCCTGTCTTGGCGCAGAGGCACAAGCGTGTGACTGTAAACGCGACTGGTTGCGGGTTCGACACCCGCTAATTTGAAACATTTAATATTTTTATAAGCTCTGGTGTCGAGAGAAAGCGCGGCGCTGAGTTCTGCCACTCAGCACGGAAAATTTCCAGAATTCGGCGGAAAATAGGGAACAGAGTCTCTTAACACTAGGTTCTCTCTGTCTATCCTTCTGTGTGCGAGATACAGCGTGAAACTGTCTTATTATTTATTTCTCCTTATGTAAGCCTTAGCGCGCACTGGTGACTTTTGTCACGGTGACAATAAATTTATTGTCACTGACATGTCACCATACTTTTCGCGACTGCGCGCACTTGCGATGACAGTGACGAAACTTTTTACATTTGATAAAATGGATCTCGAAGAGATGGTTGNTTTTCAAGGGCTTATTTAGGATTTGATCAAGGGAATTTGCACCATTTGGAGGCCCCCCTGGACCCGAGGCCCGGGGCGGACCGCCCCTGCCGCCCCCCCCTTAGTCCGCCACTGAGTGCAGGGCCAGGGTTACAAGGTGGCCGACGGGTGCAAGCGCGTGACCGTAAATGAAATGATTGTGGATTCGATTCCCACTCGGGGAAATGAACTATTCTTAATATTTTCATTTTATCGCTCTGGCAACAATGCAGTAGTGCGGCGTTGAGTTCCGCCACTCAACATGGAGTGGAATGTCATAACACTAAGTTCCCTCTGCCTGTCCTGTTATATGAGGAATACAATGCAAAGATGAAAAAAAATTGAAAAAAAACTACTGTCTATAGTTCTGATTGAAATGCCGGATAAAACTTTTGAATGTAAAAATGAAGGTAGCGCAAAAAATACTATAGGAAATTTCCATATCTTTTGTTATCTTTTTTATATAAGTAACAGTTATAAAAAATTCAAATTTAATAATTATATTGACTCGAACATTATCTAAATAAGGTAATATTGTCATTCGAAAGCTTTTATATCGTTAAATATAATGGAATTAATAATTTGAATGAAACATTAAGATATAGATACCGTTAATATTTAATAAAATATTTGATATATATGTTATAAAAGTATATTAAAATAAATATAAATAAAGGTATACAGGTATTTTAATTTAGAAAAACGGTAGGCTAAGGGGCATTAAGTTTTAAATCAAAGATTCGATATCTACACACATTGATTACGTTATCATATATTATCACTTTAAATACAGTGGTATTTCAAACGTGATGGTTGTAGGTTCAATCCCACTGAGGGAAATTTATTATTTGATTTAGTAAGACAAAGTGCGTCATTAAATTCCGCTATTAAACATGCAGCATTTCATTGAAATTCAGAATATCAACCTCATACACTTTCATATAAGAGATAAAATAAAAATCTACAAAAAAAGTACGTAACACATTTTTGCAGTAACTTCCCATAAAGAAAATTCATCACATCGTCACACCCAGCTGGTCTATTTTAATAAGCTTCATGGAAAAGTAAACACTAGACAGCGAGAGTGTGGTAAGAAGTATAATTGCTTCCTGCATTTGTATTTTGTTGTGCAATCGTGTATTTAGTGCTGTCATGGTGGTTATTATAGCTAATAGCTAATATGATGTCTGTTTGCGAACACGTATAGTAAAAGTAACTAATGATAAAATAAATATAAGTATGCGTGGGATTGTAGATGCAATAGGTTGTGGTTCGATTCCCACTCGAGGAAACCGAATACTTAATATATTAATTTATCCGCTCTGGTAACGAGGTAACACACAATGTTTCCAAAATTCAATAGAAAGTGGAGAACGGAAGTGTTTTAATGAAAATGGAGAGTCTTAACACTAGTTTTCCATTTTTTTTTCCAGGTTCAAAAAAATGTTTATCATTGTCATTATGATGCTTATTAATAAATAAAAATAATGAAATGACTTCATTATAATTTAATGTTATGTTTTTCAGAATTTTGTATTATTTATCATTTAAAAAAACATTTCTCATAGATATGTCAATCATAGAACAAGAAAGTAGAATGATCGAACGGTACTATTTCTATCGTGACGCTACTTTCACAACGAATTATGGCCGAAATCTTTCCATTATAATACGGGCCAAGATAGAAGTTACCAAATGCAGTTGTTGCCGTCGCTACCTTTCAAAACCTAATGCTTTTAGAGGTCAGTAAACGCGACTGGTTACATTCTCACTCGAGGAAATCTTCGCTCTGGTGTCAAGGCAAAGCGTGGCGTTAAGTTCCGCAATTCAACATGCAATGCCGGGATCAGGAACGGTATGTCTACCTGTCGAGTTTACAGTCACACTCTTAAACCACTGCGCCATGACTGACCTTGTAAATACTTTCATATGCTAAACTTCTTACTCAATCATTTAATATATCAATTATTTAATATAATTAATGTTTTGTATATTAACATACTTATTTTATTGTAATAACTAATAAAATACTAATTGCTTGTTTCTCTTCTAACACCCATTAAACAACTCGTACCTTTCACTTTAATCATTTTACTCGAGATAATAAATGAACTTACTACAGTAACACATATAAAGCCTCCTCATAAATATCTTGCTTATGCATAATTATAACCTAGATTTCTTCTACAGATGTTAATTTGTAATTACAGTGATGAATTATTCCGTTCTCTTTTTCTATAGGTAGGTAAGTTCATATGTGTGGTGCATGTACGCTAAATGGATGGCTTCAAAGAAGTACGGGATCGAATCCCGCTATATTAAGATTTTTGCACGCTTCTGAATATTTTTCTTTCTTTTAGTATATGAGTAACTTTTCAGAGCACGATCGTACACGGGTTTTAATTTTGAGTAGACAATAGAATTGTAAAGTGTAGAATACATATGAAATATATTATCTTCTTAATTTCAACGTGTAGCTGAAGTAAAGAATAGTATAATATACCTACCGCACATAGCAAAGGACCTGCGAACCTAGAGTTAAGATACTCTCCCGATTTGGTAAGATAAAGTAAGTACGGCGCTGATTTTTGCGACCCAACCCACATAGTGTTTTAAAGTGTGAAACGGAGTGTCTTAACACTAAGTTCAACTCTGCAATTAAAGGAAAAACATGATATATTTTATATGCAAAATTTTGTTTTCTAGCAATCGTGAAATTAGTTATGATGGTAATAAATTTTATGATACTCATTAAAATTATGTATCGCGCTACTGCCTTTCTAGCTAATAAAGTTTCTAACTATGAAACACATTCGTTTGTGATTCACAGTCAAAGTTTCAAATTCAAATTAGTGGCTAGTATTTAAAATTAACAACACCCATAGATATTCCATTTCTATTCTCTACGTACGAAAAGTGGAATATAATGATCTTTTTTGTCTAATTCCTGCTATATACGTAATAAAAAATATAATACTTTCTCTATTTTGATAAATAGACAGCAAATTCTGAATTTATTTAAGAAGTGTATGATTTTTTAATTATTTTCTCTTAACTTCACGCTGTATCCCGTACATAGCAGGGTAGAGGGAACCTAATGTTAAGACACTCCGTTCCCCAATAAGACATTTCCGTTCCTCAATTTCCGTTGAATATATTAAATATTTCATTTCCAAGGTGGGAAACCCACAACCGTCGTGTTTACATCGCACGCTCATGTCCCTGCGTCATGACGGCCTCAGGTGTTTTTTTTAAATTATTTTGATTGATTTTTTATATAGCAGTATGACATCACGGATATCGTGTACATAGAAACACTGTCGTAAGTACTATAATACAAGAAAAAAAACGTTGTCACAATTGTTCGTCGTCCAAAGAGTTTTTTTGTTGTTATTATAAGCAGCGAAGTAGTAGTAAGCGAAGCTAGCTAAAGAATACCTTTATTATAAACATGAAAGAATATATTTAAATTTGAACTCCATTATTTACACGAATTAAGTTTGTAGCAATGTTTTTTTCAATCAACAACAGATTACAATTAATTTAGAATTGCGAGTAATTTTAGATTGCTAATAAATAAGTCGTTAGGCATATAATAAGTTTGTAAAATATGTACAAAACTTAAAATTAAAAAAGTAAAGGAAATAGTAGTTTATTTCAGAAATATTAATTAATAATTATAATATTTTTTACTATGTCCAACCATATTTTATTATTAATATTGAATGAACACATAATCGAGATTTTTAAGGAGATTACTTACAATTTTCCTGTAACAATCAGTCCTTGACATATATTATTGAAAGGAACAATAAAATATCACAGTTCTAAATATAGTCTAGTACTAAGTTATTAAATTCTTTCTTCCATTTTTTTCACTTATTTTGCGTATTTTTTAAATAATAAACTTAGTTTTTTATCGTAACGTTAGATTTCTTTATATATTTCATGAAAATAGAATGCAACGAACGCGAGTAAACGAGCGAAAGGTCGATAAGCGTTTAAATTTAATATGGGTAAGTAGCCGAGAGACGCGGCTGGCGCAGAGTAGTGAATACATAGAGACGTCAGCTAGTCTAATTGGATATTTACTTTATTTTTTTTTAGAATTATCAAGACGTATGTTTTTTGTTAAGTAAAGCTTTAATTAATATTCATTCACTATTTTTTAATGACGTTAACGATAAAATTTCGAGTTTTCCCATTCCCTTAGGTTTAGTTCAATCTCTAAGCCTATGTGACAAATTTCAGTTTTCTAATCTGTTGTCTAGGGAGGCTTCGTTAATGTGAAAGAATGTTTTATTTACTTTATAATCATGTGAAACTTCGAACAGTTGCTTCGTAGATTAATAATATTTTAAATAGTTAAACTAAATTTAGTTTACATAGTTAAATAAATATACTGTAGACTTTCCACAATTAGTATTCTCATACAAAATTCAAGGGAAAATATCAATATTATATATGTAAATAAAAAAATATTATAAGCAAATATATCTTTTCATTTCCTACTTTACACTATGCTATTGTCGAAACAAGTTTTATTTACACCTTGATCTTGCGACCATTGCTGTTGGCGCAAGAAGAGTCTGCTTAACGTACTTTTATTTAAAGAAGAGTCCATTATTATATACTTATATTTTTGCAGATTTGTTATGTATCAGCACAGATCAGGGTAGGCCGAAGGAACCTGGGAACCTTGTGTTAAGACACTTCGTTACCATTAAGACACTTCAATTACCACTTTCCGTTGAATTCTGGAGGCATTCCGTGTTGGGTGACGGAATTCTACGCTGCGCTTTGCGTCATTGCCAGAGCGGGGAGATGAAAATATTAAATATTTTATTTCTTCGAGTGTGTTAAGTCGCACGTTTTTGCCCCTTCTCCACAAATGACCTCATTCTTATACATTTTCTGAAGACACACGCTGTATTTCCTATATAGCAGAAAAGGCAGAGATAATGTAGTGTAAAGACACTCCGTTCCCCAATTTATGCATAATTTTAAACGCACCTTGTCTACCATAGCGGCGAAACCAAACAATATAAAAATAGTCTTTCCTCCGAAAAGAAATTGAATCTATAGGTAACCGACGCGTAGAAGTTTTCAAATTCAATCGATTGTAATTGAATATGAAAAATGAACTTAGCCTAAAGTGTAGGTTCGATTTCCTTCAGAATTATTGATTTAATATTCGCAAACCTTTATTTAGTATTTAACTCTCAAGACTCTTACGTGCAAGTAGCAAAAGAGTGTCTTATCCATAAGTAGGAGGTATATTTTTTTTGCGGGTATTTTTAAATTAAAAATAATAAATATAAATAAACAACATATTATTATGTAATTTCTTAATATAAATGTCGACAAACCAATAATATTATGGTCTAGTGTTTTTATTTCGCAACGATTTCTCAACTTTTCTTAATTTAGCTGCGAATGAGCTAAAAATATACATACTGCTTTTAAGTTACTTTCAATAATATATAAATAAATAAATGCCTTTGGCATTTAGCATTATAATTATATTTACGAGCACTTTTAGTAATAATACAAATATAATAACAGTGACTGACTTGTTTTAATAATATATTTTAGCGTTGGTACACAGCAGAGCCGGCAGAGGGAATTTAGGAATCTAGTGTTTAGTCACTCCGTTTCTATTAACACACTACCGTGTCCTACTTTCCGCTGAAATCTCAAACGGCGGCTTGAGTGGCGGTACTTAACGCCGCGCTTTGCCTCAACATCATAGGGAAGACATGAAATTATTAAATATATAAATTCGCCAAGGTTACATTTTTTTTAAATATATTAATAATATTTATATTCTAAAAATTATATTCTTATCATTTGTATGATCTCTCGTCTCGCTTCGAGTAGCTGCGTGTGAGTTGCCGAAATAAGTTTATATTTAAATTAATTGGTTCTAAATGTATTATGATGGGGCCTTCTTAGTTCTTAGTGCAGCGACACGAGGGTCCACTATAAATGTGAGGGTTGTGAGCTCGACACACAAGACACAACGCGGCGTTGAGTCCCCAACTCAGCAAATAATGTATTGAAAATTGAACAGCTTGTTTTAACAGAAGGTACCCTCTACCCTCCCTGCTATATGCGGAATACAGAGTGAAACTATAAAAATAATCTTTATATTGTTGTTCTTATTATAAAAAAAAAACTTAAAATGAATTGAATATTTGTATAATGTTTTTCCTTCAAATCTATTATACTTAAAGGGTATATAGCTAGTTTTCTTATATAATCTAATTTATGTAACATAATTGAAAAGTAACCTGATTTCGATAATAGTCAAAGTGATTATGCAATGCGCATGCGCAATCCATTATAAAGGAACCGGTTGCAGCGCCTTCACTGAGATGCAACTTGCTCTGATAAGATAAGCTAAACTCTATAAGTGAACTTGCTGTATAATGCTTTACATATAATAAAATTTTATTAATTTTACATCCTTAAATTTAAAATTGACAATGTTAATGAAATGACTGATATCTTTTACATACAAATACGAAAAATTATAGATAAATGCATTAAGNCTTATATAATCTAATTTATGTAACATAATTGAAAAGTAACCTGATTTCGATAATAGTCAAAGTGATTATGCAATGCGCATGCGCAATGCATTATAAAGGAACCGGTTGCAGCGCCTTCACTGAGATGCTACTTGCTCTGATAAGATAAGCTAAACTCTATAAGTGAACTTGCTGTATAATGCTTTACATATAATAAAAATTTATTAGATTTACATCCTTTAATTTAAAATTTTCTGATTTAGTAAAGTGGGTTATATTTACTTCATTAAAGTGTCGTGTCCACACCAATTTATTGACGTACAAATTAAGGCTGAAAATAATATATTTTTTAAATCCTCTACAAAAATTTCTGTTTAGGGTTAAATCGAGAGAGTTTTCCATCTTTTTTAACCGACTTCTGTAAGAAAAGGAGGTTATCAATTCGACTGTATTTTTTTTAACATAATTACATTTTCTCATCGTATAGTCTTATTTACAATTTCTAAATGTCTAGATGAGCTCAGGGCTTACCTGGAAAATGTAATATGCACTAAATATAATTTGTGAAATGATTTCAAATCAATTATTTTCATATAATTCGTACAAAACATTCTCAGTAGACAAATGACTTAAAGTTATCTTTAGATATGAAGGTCAAATCTTGTACATCATTTTTTTGATATTGAATTAATAAAACGCCTTATAAAAATTTCAAATATATTAAAATTTAATATCACAAAATAAAATAGAAATATTAAAAATATATTTTATACAATTGTATATAGTTTTCTATAAAGTAATTAGATTACAACAGATATAACAATATTAAAGTAACTAATTTGAATAGCTTAGTAGGTATTAAATAGCATCATTATTTGTTTTAGCTTCACTCACATATTATCACGTAGTAGGGTAGGCAGAGACAACCTCGGAATCTAGTATTAAGATACTTCCTTCTCATTAAGACACTTACCTTCACTATTTGCCGCTGAATTCTGGACGCATTATGTATTAAGCGGCGGAACTTAACGCCGCGCTTTATCTCGTTACCAGAGCGTGGAAATGAAAATATGAAGCATTTAATTTCTTTCAAGTTTTGTAAATAACGTTGATTTACTTTTATTACTTAGTTCTATAATTAATATTATTTTTTCTTAAATCTTTGGACACAATCACTTTCTTAAACAACCGCATTAAATAAAGATAACAAAACAAAATAAAACAAATATTATCATTCCTCAACAGCATAACCTAAAGTCCTCATGTCTTCATCAAACTGCTTATTTTTGTACTGTTTTATCTTGTTCAGCCATTCTCTCACCGAGACTGGCTGTCGGCGGCCGCCATACCTCGTTGGGAGACATTCAGGGTCTATGTGTCTTTAATGGAAAAGTATAATTATGACGAGTGACTGTCTTTAAATAATAAGTATTAAGTATACATATTTATAAAGCTTAAGTATACATATTTATTTTTAATTATAATATTCTCAACTTTTATTACTTATGCAATAAATGAAGGTCATAGCCGTGAAAGTAGACTCTATCCCACATCTCCGCCGGGACTAGTCTCTTGAACACGTACAATAACTTCTCGAAGAATCTGGAACAGTTGATGATGTGCACGCCGCGCTGGTGCAGGGGGAAGGCTAACTAAAGTTAACAGATATAATATTAGGAAGATCCACATAATCCAATACCTAATTTTAAAGTTGTTATGTCCCAAGTGAAATCTTTTGGGAAAAAGAAAAAAATATTTGCAAAATGACTAATTATTCAAAAACATTTAATTTATCGACAAGTGTGAGTCAGACCCGTCTACCGAAGGTTCCGTACAATTTCAGGATTGTAGGTTTTTTATTACGCTGCGAATAAAATTATAATGAAGTTAAATTTATTGCTTGATTTGATTGATTTATTAATTTGATTTTAAAGTTAAATTTATCTAATAATATAAGTTTGTAATAATTTTTAAAATATATATACGTTTTCACTATTCGACTTTTATTTATATTGTAGTCCTCAATTTCTGCCAAATTTCATAACTGTTGGTAATGAAATTATTTTAAAAATGCAGCAAAAACAATGGTTACGTTGAATTAGAATTAGAAATACCTAAATATTTTATATTAATTTATAACTCTATCACCTCTACCCCATCACGAGATGACCCTTAGTCTTTTAATTAAAGTGATCCTATAAAGGATTTGATGTAACGAATCCCAAAAACGTAATATATATAACTAAAAGAACATACCATAATATAGCAAAAATAAAATAACATACACCCATAACGTTCATAGCCTGCATGGCGGTAGATGGCGTTAGTTGTCTCATATGTTTCATACTGATGCCCTCACAGTCGACCAGAGCAGTGCCTCCAAGAACTTGGAGCTTCGGCTGCATTATACCAATTTCCAGCAGAAGAAGGCAACCTCTTAAAAGTTCCTCTACGGGAAATACATTCGGGTCCCATAGTCCTAGAAAATATAATTTCTTAACCATGTGTAATTTGGACCTATTACCATTTTACCTTTACCTTTACCTATTACCGTTTTTTTCAAAATGAGTTCGGTCATTTTATTAGATAAAAATATTAATTAATATTTTTTTAATAATTAAGTTGAAAAAATTTACATGAAATTGTACTTTATTTCAGAAAGATATACATAAATGTGCACTAAAAAATATTATTACGTTCTTTACCTTCCTTCCTACCTTCTTTATTTTCGCAAATGTAATAATTTCATATTTAATTATTTTCACAAGATTTTGCATTTTATCTTTTTAGAATTAAATTTTTGTACATATAGAAAAAAAAACTAGTACTAGTTCTCATGTTTCAACATAGATGGCGCTAAGACGTTTTTAAACAAGCTATCGTTTCGTTCTGTCGCGAAACTCACGATTTTAAAATTTTCGTTACTCTGGTTTCCCTTCAACACGTATAAATCTTTCGCCTTTTACTAAAGATTTTCGTGGAGGGGAACACTTAAAATTGATTAATCTCCACATCTTATAAATTTTGTTCTCAGTAATAGCACTAGTAGCAGAGGGACGCAAGCGTGTGGCTTAAACGCGACTGGTTGTGGGTTTGATTCCACTTGAGGAAAAATAATATTTATTATTTACTATTTTCATTTTCTCGCTCTAGTACTCAGGCAAAGAGCGGCGTTGAGTTCCGCCAAACACGCGAACGGCGTGCCTTAACACTGGGTCCCCTAGGTAGGTGTGCGGGATACAGCGTGAAGTTGATTTGATTTTGATTTTTTAATTTTGAATCGTAATATTTCCAAATAATATTCTTACCTAATCTACAAATAATGAGTCGGCCAACATCGGGTCTATCAAATAATACTCCTTCGAATACATCGCCCAACCTTTGAAGTCCGTACCAGTACACATCGCGCCATAAGTGCGGGTTTTGTTCCCGGAAGTTACAATATCGTACCATCTGTAAATTTACACAAAAAATGATATATTTACGTATATACATAGTTTTGCAAAGTTAGGATTAATAAACAAAACAAAATNGTGCAGCAAAAACAATGGTTACGTTGAATTAGAATTAGAAATACCTAAATATTTTATATTAATTTATAACTCTATCACCTCTACCCCATCCCGAGATGACCCTTAGTCTTTTAATTAAAGTGATCCTATAAAGGATTTGATGTAACGAATCCCAAAAACGTAATATATACGAGTATAACTAAAAGAACATACCATAATATAGCAAAAATAAAATAACATACACCCATAACGTTCATAGCCTGCATGGCGGTAGATGGCGTTAGTTGTCTCATATGTTTCATACTGATGCCCTCACAGTCGACCAGAGCAGTGCCTCCAAGAACTTGGAGCTTCGGCTGCATTATACCAATTTCCAGCAGAAGAAGGCAACCTCTTAAAAGTTCCTCTACGGGAAATACATTCGGGTCCCATAGTCCTAGAAAATATAATTTCTTAACTATGTTTTATCAAAATGAGTCTCGGTCATTTTATTAGATAACAAATATTAATGAATATTTTTTTAATAATTAAGTTGAAAAAAATTACATGAAATTGTAGTTTATTTCAGAAAATTAAATATAAATGTACACTAAAAAAAATATTACACTCTTTACCTACCTTCCTAACTTCTTTATTTTTGCAAATGTAATAAAATAATTTCATATTTAATTATTTTCCAATAAGATTTTTGATGTAATCTGTTGAGAATTATATTTTTGTACATATAAAAAAGCACTACTGTTAGTTCTTATGTCCCAACATAGATGGTGCTAAGACGTTTTTAAACAAGGTATTTGGTTCTGTCGCGAATATAAATAGTAGAAGATTTTAAAATTTCCGTTACTCTGGTTTCCCTTCAACCCGTATAAATCTTTCGCCTTTTACTAAAGATTTCCGTGGAGGGGAACACTCATGAATCTGACTCTATTTTTGAAGCCCTACTCTATGAGTAGGGTTAAAATTGATTGATAATATACACATATTATAAATTATGCTGTCAATAGTAGTACAGGGGCACAAGCGTGTGCTTACACGCGACTGGTTGTGAGTTCGATTCTACTTGAGGAAATGTAATATTTACATTTTCATTATCTCGCTTTAGTACCGAGGCAAGACACGAGGCAAGCACGGAGTGCTACCATGCTGTGTGTGGGATACAGCGTGAAGCTGATTTGATTTTGATTTTTTAATTTTGAATCGTAATATTTCTAAATAATGTTTTTACCTAATCTACAAATAATGAGTCTGCCAACATCGGGTCTATCAAATAATACTCCTTCGAAGACATCGCCCAACCTTTGAAGTCTGTACCAGTACACATCGCGCCACAAGTGCGGGTTTTGTTCCCGGAAGGTGCAATACCGTACCATCTGTAAATATATATAAAAAATGTTATATTTATGTAAGTATTATATCCATAATTTTGCAAAGTTAAGATTTATATTAATTAAAACATTCATATTTGTTCACCGAGGTAGGCAAAGGCAATATCTACTATGTAAATCCAAATTCATTTACTTCGTTTACACAGATATATTATGTTATGTAAAATATATATTTTAATTGTAATTCAGATACTATTTAATAATCTCAATTAAATAAAAATATCTCAACTACATTTTTTATAATATCCATTTATTATCAAACATAAAGCTGAAAATATCGATACCATCCATTCATTTAAACGAATATAATCTCGAGGTGGGTTCATTCATCAAAAGCTAAGCTGGGCATTAAACGTGTTAACCAAGTGAGTCCCGAGCACCAGGACAACAGAACTCACCAGGCGGTGCGCTCGAGCCGGTATGAAGCAACGCGCGCGTAGGAAACGTAGTAGGAATGCGTCATCTGTACGCGGTGGATGGCATTCACCTCGCTCTGGAAAATCATGCCGATATTTTTTTTAAATTGTGTTTTGTAAAAAATTATAAACACTCTTAATAAGGATTTCTGGATTTTAAGGATTATTATTACTGAGAGCCTTGAGACACAGCAACTGAACTATCTTTTTCTTTTTCTTTAGTCAAGGATTCTGAATAGGCAAAGACATTTATGATAAAATGTGATATTAAAAATGTCTTTAACAGATTTAATATTTTAATTACAATCCATACTACTACTCCATAAGTAGTTTTCACTTTTCCAAAAAAATATGTGTATGAAGATATATAAAAAAATTAATAACTAGAAAATCAATTGCTCTGTAATAAACAAATAAATTTGAAGCTACACCTAAAAAACAAATTAACAACCAACAAACATGAAGGTATATTTAAGTCACGCCCCATACAAGTCCCCTTACCATAAATCATGCTCCGTAGCTCTTCTACAATGCATTGTCGTCTGCTCGGATCCTCCTCACACAGTATGCGAGCCTGGTACTCGCACTCCGGATCGACGTGCCTGTCGAGCTCCGCCTTGAATGCTATTTCTTGGAATGCCATACTGAAATTACATTGGAATGCGTGGTTTTTCCATATACTTCATTCATGCTGTATCTATCCTGCATATAGCATAGAAGGCAGAGGGAAACTAGTATTAAGATACTCCGTTTCCCACTTCTTATTTGCGATATATTTATTTGTTTTAGTCGGATCCTCAACACCGCGTTTTGTCTTGTTTATTCTGATAAACAAGACAAAGAAAGGCGAAGAAATTGTAATATTAAATATATCCTTTCCGACTAGTACTCAAACCCACAATCGTCCCATTAGAAACTGACAGGTGATTTTTTTATGTTTTATTTTAATTGGAAAAATATAAAAAAATAATTTAGTGTAATAAATCTGTATAAACGATGCAGTTTATAATATAAGTATAAAAATATATTTTTGCATTTAAAAAAATGTATTGATACTTTTTTAATATAAAAAAATATACTTTAACGAAATAATAATTTTGGCTTTTCAGTTCCAAGCGCTATTTTTTTTTTAAATTAAAAATGAGTAGATTGCATGTCAGTTTTGCCGCCATCTGCTGACATTGTAGAGCTTTATAAATTTACTGTGTCGTAGTTGCTATTTTTGTTTTAATTAATTTTTGAAATTTTCAATTGTCAAGGTAGTTTTTTGCCCAGATTCATCTTCGTGCGCTAGTTATATTTCGATGAACTTTTAATTAACTGATTAAAGGAAAAGTTTTAAGCAATACTAGCTCCCCGTGTTTATCTAATTTTGGTAGAAATTCAAGAAAAAAGACAAGAAGGAAAAAGAGATAGTACCAGCTATTTAATTTGAAACTTAGAATTTGGTTAGTGGATTTTACCTTCTTTATTAAAATAGTTCGTAGATGAGTAACGTTTTTAAAGTAATATAAATATTTCATAAAAATGTCAATGAAACCATATCTGTTTATTCAAGTATATCAGTGTAATGATTTCTAAATATAAAATGCTTTGTGATAATGATGTAGGTCATTATATTATAATCATTTTCTGATTCTGAACTCGAATAGCATTGACGTTTGTTTAAAATTAACAAGGTTGCCTGGAAGAAATCGCTATTTCAGCGATAAGGTCGCCTATTGTACCATATTCTTTTACTTGTATTCTTCTATTTCTTTTTTGGGTGTACAATAAAGAGTTTTATTATTATTAACAGTAATAGGTTGATATTTTCGAATATACTTCTAGTACCGTATTAAAACTTATATTTTTAAAAATAAACGTAACAAATTCAGAATAAAAAGATGTAACATATACGGAATAAGAAGATAAACCAAATAAAAATATAAACGCTTTCAATGTGTTCACTTTTTAATACACCAGTGACAACTCACTTTATTCTCCACTTTTTGCACATTAATCCATTATTTGGAGCCTAAAACCCAGTTACCCAACTGGATTCTTTAAAAAAGAGACCATGTAAATAGATTATAAAATCTTCTAAATTTTAAAAATCTTCTAATTTTCTTTTAGTCGTTGAAAATGAGAATTGGCTACTGTTTTAGCATATTTCTTTATAAATATTGTTTGTTTTTCTATATATTTTGTTCATTGTAAGAAAAAAATATATATCTACGTCACCATATAAGACTAGCCATTATTATTATCTTATTGTTTACATGTTTTTGTTCTCTATACAAGGAGTTATTTGTTTAACAATATTAAATTAATATAGCGTATAGTATTTAAAATGATTAATTCCTCTAATTGATCACTTTTATCAAGATTCAAATTAAATATATAGTTTAACCTATTTCGTATTAAAAAATAATTAAGAAAAGATAAGCATTGAATTAACTCAATTAATTGCAACAACTATATACACTGAATAATAACAAAATCTAAATCGAATGAAAAAGCTTTATAAAAAGCTGACCTAAATATGTATATTTTTATATAATTTTGCATATATTCACACCAAAATTTCACAAATAAATATTAAATAGGTACCTTTCTCTCCATTACAAAGCACTAGCGTTTAGTTCCACATATTTAACTAACTGCTCATTCCTTCCAATAAACCCTTTCAAAACAGTACCTTTCTACTAAACTGTAATCTAGAACTGAATCACTTGCATTACTCTATAAGACATTTAAAATATCGATTTTTAACCATTTAATTATTGATAATATGTAATTTTAGAACGTTTAACTATAAATCGATATTTTAAACTCGCGTACACATCACATACAATACAAGTATAATTCTGACACTGACGGTCAATCGTTAAGATAACATGGAATAAAAATATCTAAAAATATACAATTATTATTGCAAACTTATATAGCAAAGATATACTTAATTAATTGGATTGTAATTACTGATATGTAGCTGGTAATCATTTATCTATATATAGGAAAATCTATCGTTTTTACTGACTGATGTTATAAGAGAGGATTTCCTAAAATTCCTAAGGAAAGGGGGAAAAACGGAATTATCAATTTTACGTCTACTGGCAAGATAAAGTACGGAGACGTTGATGTTACTTCAACACGCAGTCTCATATATGCGCAGAATGAGGAGTGTTTCGATACTTAGAAATTAGTTTCAATAAATTATAAAAATGAAATAGATATTGCTTTAAATGAAAACATAAAATAACTATCTCGTTAGTTTTAGCTATATAAATTTTATTGCGGGTTTATCAAGTGTACTTTAGACCCTTTAGAACGATTCTCCTCCGAGTTGAAATCGTTTTCTATAGCGTGGAAAAAAATATTTTATACTTTCATCAGTAAATAAATTCGAACATATAACAATGTACCAATTCTATTATTAAACGTTTGTTTTATAGTTTTAAGTGTATTATACAACAATATGGTCAAAAATGCATTAGGAAATTCACTTTCACTGTGCCATCTCGCCACTTGTAAAAATTGCTACCGTTCAAAAAAATAGCAATTGACTCTAAAGGAACATTGCTTTCAGTAATCATACTTAAGAGATTTAGAAAATATTTAGTAAAACAATTATGATTTTGTAACTTGAAAGTAGTTTAGAAGGATTCACTTTACATAAAACGCGAGTTGTGCTTGTATAATTTGCAATATGCCCTAAAAACGGACTGAAATGATAGGCATTTTGAGAACATATTCTTTAATTAAAGTCGAAAAATAGAAATCAGGAAATTTCCTTAATAAAAAGCTTCATTTTAATTTCAAATTTGAAATATCGCATCAAAACGCGTTGACGCGTCATAGCCTCGATTGTGACGTCACGTCTGAGTGATCTGTCAATACCACAGTAGGCAATAGAAAATGTCAATTCGTTTGCCTACCAAGGCGTGACGTGAATCGTCTGTCGATCGCTTGTCGTCCAACTTATCATGTCGGCTTGGCGTATGCTGTAGTTTTATTTTTCTAAATAATAATATTCATCATAATAATAAAATGAATGCATGTTTTGTAATTAATTAATAGAGTTTCATTAGTTAAATATATCATTTTAGTGATTTTTACTAGCTGTCATACAGTAATAGTCACTCACACTCACATACTCACACTCAAACTCACATACAAATAGTCCAATGTGTACATACGCCTGCAGCAAACATATAGCAATTTTGAACAAACGCAAATCAAGTTTTTTCTTCATCTTTACTATATTAAAACAATTAATGAAATAAAAAACAAAAAAGATTAGGAAAAGCTTTTATAGCCTTTATTTAAAGCCGGACACAGCAGGGTAGGCAGAGGAAACCTAGTGTTAAGATACTTCGTTCTCCACTTTCAGCCGAATTCTGGAGGCATTGCGTGTTAAGTTAAGTGGCAAAACTCAACGCCGCAAGTAGCAATATATACAGTTAAATTAGCTAATTAATCAAAGTATTTAGCCATGTTTAGCAATATTATATCAAATACGTAATTACTATTTATCAAATGAGCTCATATCAGAGTTCATTAGGACGTTGGTCAAATGTTATCATTTTATGTCAATAAATTATATTATAAATAGATTATTTTTTAACTATTTATTATTACATTTTCTTATTTTTTCTGTCAAATCTAAATAATAGGAAAATTATAGTGTTTATACAGTGTAATGTATAATTATACAAAAATATATAGTCTTCATAGCATAGTTATCGTATAAGTAAGCAGGTACTTTTCATTTTACGACGATAAAGATGTCTGACATTCATTACCATAATTAAGATTGTTTACTAACAAGGATAATTCCGCAAAAACATGTTTTTTCATTATGGCATTGATTTTTAAGTCCCGTGACACAGTAAAGGACATCAGAGCCAACAGGATACTAATAATCAAAAATAGGTATGGTACGGATGCCATGTGTCCATTGTGGCATAGTGCCATGGCTTCTGACAGTAAACGCGACGGTTACGGGTTCCAACCGAATTCGGGAGAATTAATGATCTTTATTTCTCCGTTCTAATACTTAGAAGGTTATCTCTGCTTACCTCATTATATCCAGTATAAAACGCGAAATTAGAAAAAAATGTTAAAGTATTATATAATTGTTATCCTTGAAACTAAGTAACTGGATAAATTTGCTTCAGAAAAATGTTAACTTCCCTTTTAAGTCGTCGCATAAATGCTTATTTGATCAAATGACTTAGCTGGCCTTTTACAACTTTAATTAGAGTAGTTCAAGAACAACTAGATTTTTATACTAGGATATACCTATACTATAATTTACTAGACTGTAAACAATTAGTTTCTAGATCTATATCTATATTCATTATAAATTATTAATTTGTATATGCGTATGTAATTCTATGTAATTACATAATGCACATAAATTTATTTATTCATAATATTTATTAAGGATTCCGAGGTTAAAATTTGTTAATGAACTTTCAACCTCTGACGTGTCCATGAAGAAAATTAAATGGATTTTTTTATACATAATAAGAATTACCAAGAATTTACGAAAAATGTATACATATATGCTAAATAATATTCGCAATAAAAAATGCCTGTTTTTTAATCTATTACATCTATCATATATTACATAGCAAAAAAATTTTTTACATTTTTTATTTTTTATAAGCATTTTTCGTGAACTTCTATGAGCATTTTGAGTGTCAGAATTTAACGCAGTACTTTCTCTACGGAAACCGAAGAAACCAAGATATTTTATATTTATACTAGTCATCGTTCGGAACTTTGCTTCCCGTTCTCCTAAAAAAAATTAAAAAACCCTCTCTTTGTAAGTCGTTTCGTCTGTGTCACACAGTATTTAACAGAACAATTTTATGAACATACAGATTAAATATTAAATATTTATTTAAATTTATATTTTTATTTCTTCGCTCTGGTGTCGATGCAAAGGGCAGCGGTGACTTCCACCACTTAAAACGAAATATCTCCAGAATTCGGTGGAAAATGGGCAACGTAGTGACTTAACACTAGATTCCCTCTGCCTACCCTGGTGTGTGCAAAAACGGCTTGAAACTGATTTATTTTATTTTTTAACTCGTTATTTAGCTATAAAATGAGTTTCTAAATGGTCATAATGTCCACTCTAAAGGTTCAAGTCAAGGCGTCGCTACGGCCTCGTCGCGAACTGATGCATTACACAATTTGAATAGCACTCGTGTTTCAATAAATGCTATAATATGTGAATATTATGTATACTTACAGTACATGGACTTTGATCGTTGTTCTAGGATTCGTGAGAATACCTTTTAAGAGTTAGAAAATTACTAAAAATATGTATAGAATTTTATAAAAAATATTTTTTGGAAATTGAATGGCTTTCTTCCCTAAGGAATGCGAATATATGCAATATCTTTAAAATATGAGATAACAAGTTTATGTATGTTAGAACATTGTATAGAAAAATAACACAAAACGGTAATTTTTGATTTTTGTGAACGAAATTTAGTTTATTATTTAATTTTAATGTCTATAGTTTATGTTTTTAGGTCTGAATATAAAGTAGGTGATCGTTTTAAATAAAACAATAGAGGTGCTAATTTGTAATATGTCATATATGTATTTATGTAGATGAGTGCGACCGTCTCGAGTATATTTCCACTCGGACGATTATTATTTAATAATATAATTTTTCGTCCTGGTTACGATGTTAAGCGCAGCGTTGAGCTCCACCACTCAACACAATGTTTTAAGAATTCGGCGGTAAGTGGCAAACGGAAGTGTCTTTATGGCAACGATGTGTCTTACCACTACATTCACTTAGGCAGATGGGACCTGCCATCGATATGCCTGGCATGAACGAGTCTTATTATTTATTTTCTATATATAGAATATAATAATATAAAAAGGAAAAATATTATAATTTACTAATATACTGTATAAGATTATAAGTTTATCTTTTCGAACCGCTTGCACCCAATACTGCGCAAGCGACGCCTCATACCGACACGCATACATACAAAAATACTTTATATATACATACATATAAAGTGAACAATGATAAATTCACGATACGTAAGCGTCGCGTCATACAAAAAGGTAGCATGTGCCAGTGTTTTACAAAAGATCGAAGTGCACGGTCCTTTTTTTTTAACTAACCACAAAAAGTAATAAATATATGAAAAATATAATTTAAAATAATACAAAAAAATAGTCGGTAGAATCAAATTAGTTGAATTAGAGTGGTCTTGTCAAGGTTTTTAAAAGATATTTATTTATTATGATCTCAACGTTAGTACAGAGCTGTTGTGTGATAAACTGGGTGATTCATATTTAATTGTTTATAGTGTTGTGTTGTTTAAGCGCGTTTGTAGTTTATGGTGTTGTGGACAACACTTTTTTTTTGTTACAGCGAATGTGTCTTTGTAATTTCTTTTGTAAGTATTTTTCAAAAAACCTGCTTTTTTATTTGATACATCATAATATGTTTTAGGACGTTTATTGTAAAACTTAAATTACAAACACATATAAATATCACAATGACAAAAAATAGTATTGGCAAAACAAATAACAAATAATAAATGAATAATATAATTATTTTTTAATTTTATAAGGGCAAAAATACCATTTGCCTATGCGTTTATTAAATCGTATGTAATTGAAAAATATTCTTTATTAAAGTAATTTTTGATTTAGGATCATCCAGTTTAAACTTTTTAATTAAATTAATTGAGAAGTTTATACATAGGCGTTATTAGTTTATACATTGGCGATTTGTGGCTAACTCGTTTCCTTATCCAAGGCAATGTAAAATAAAAAAAAAATAAAAGTATTATTTATTATTTCTTATATTTTTTTTCTGCTGCTATTTTTTGCTGTCACGTTTACTGAGTGACAAATGACAAACGCGTGTCATTGTAATTACACTTCTTTGTATCTATTTGTAAGTTCATTTTAAGAGTAGACGGCCCCTACAATGTTTTCATCTCTAATACTTTGAACGGGGACAAGGAAGTGTTTTTTTATTGCTTTAATTGCACATTTTGATCCTAGAAAATCATAAAGTTATATGTATTTGCATAATGTAAGGTCACGTGACTAACATTATATCACTCATAGTAACATTCGAAGGATTTTTTTGCTTATATCACTTACTATACTAAATATTAACAAATAAGGAATTTTCTATAATATTTAGTTGTTGATTGATAATTAAACAGCATACTAACCTGTGTATTACGATGAATTCAACCATTTCAATTTAGGTTACCAGATCCCCTCTGCCTATCTTCTTATGAGCGGAATATAAAACGTGAAACTAAAAAAAAAAAGGTGCACGCTTTATCTCGCATATAGCAGTGCGGTTGTGGGTTCTATTCCCGCTCGGGGAAATGAATTACATATTTGATATTTTCATTTCATTGCTCTGGTAACAAGGTAAACCGAATGCGACGCCTCGATTCGGCGGAAAGTTGACAATGGTTTCTTAACATTAGGTTCCCTCTTCCTACACCACTGTATGCGTGAAGAAAAAAAATGCATCCCCCTAGTGGCGATGGAATCCAGAAATCAATTTTCACTATGCGACCACGATATATTATGACAATATGAAATACGAAATTTCCACAAATTAAAAATAAAGTTTAGATTTTTTAAGGTTTACTTCAAACATACATTAGGTAAGTTTCATAAACAAAACAATTAAGTTATTTATTACCGCTCTACTTGAGAAAATAATGGAACTATGTGGCATCATCTAGTTAGCAAGAATGCGACTATTTTGATTGCATATTTATAAAGTACTTTTTTTATTACGTTTAGTTAAAATAGCTAACTAACACCTTGAAACCCAAATTAACGAAATATTTACAATATAGTTGAGTTGAAAAATATATCAATAATAAAGAGAGAGTGTCAGTTCTGTAGCATGTTTCTATAAAAAAAGCTATATTTTAATTCGAATTATAAATATGTAAGTAGCTTATCTTGAATTACACATACATTTATTAATAAAAACCTTTATTTATATGTCAAAGTATTTAAAGATTGAAAGTTGAAAGTCAAGAGCGCACTAGCCTAGTTAAAATGTATCTTGTGAGATCTTGATCTTTTTGTGTCCTGACATTTTGAAATGTCAGCTTGCATGGAATCCTTTTTTGTTGAAGCACTAACGTAAGTTAATAAGCAAAGTAAAATAATTATATTTGTTATCGCAAGAACATATTTTATTCATACAATAAAATATTTTCTTAGCATATTATACCCTGTATTACGCACATAGCAGAGAAGGCAGAGAGAACCTGGGAACATAGTGTTAAGACACTCTGTTCTCATTAAGACACATCCGTTTCGTACTTTCCGACGAATAATGGAGGCAGTGCGTTGTACTCAACGCCGTGATTTACCTTGCTACCATATTAAGTAAGTGAAAAATAAATAAATATTTCATATCCTCAAGTTGGAATCTAACTCGCAATCTATATATTTATCTTATCTGTATATTTTTTTTAACAAGCGCACGGCTAGGTTAGCCGTGGACCATTAGGTTACCCTTACGCTAAGGCTTCGTAATTGTTTGTATAATACTTGTGAACTAAAAAAAACTTATTTCCAAATATAATCGAATGTGTCATTTCGATATCTTTATGTAGATATATAATTCAATGATTAGAAAATTATTAAAAAAAAATTTACGACTAGGTCTTGAACTAGGTCGACCATCTAAAACGAGTTCTAGTTCAACATCAAGATTAATAGTAATGTAAAAAAGATGTTTTATAAATATTAAGTCAGATAATTAATATCTTCAATTTGTTTATAGTTGTTTCTAAATGTCAAATGAAAAACAAAATTAAACAAAAACAATGATATTTAGTTTAAATGTTACATGTTCTCATTTATGATTATTTACCAAATATATTGTTACTTATGTCAAAATTAACTACAACTTGTCCACTAAGTTCAATTTAAGTATTGCTTTAAAATTTAAAATAAAACGATTATTATGAATATTTTAATGAAGCATTTGCCTCGTAAATGTTTCATCAGGTCTACAAAAAACGCATATAAAAATCTCATAGTTTATACATATTATCATACCTTATCTACATTATAGGATATTTAAATTATGGATGTATAAAAATTACCTGTTAATATTGTTTATTCCGCCTTACCCTGTGGAGCGCATAGCAAGGAAAACAGAGTAAACAGTCTTAACACTAGGTTAGTGTTCAGACACCGGTTCGTGTTGAGTGACGGAAATCAACGCAACACTCTGCCTTCTTTGCTAAGAATTTCTTCTTCAAAATAAGAAAATGATAATAATTCTTCACCTTCAGTGAGAATCTAACTCACTACCATCGCCATAGTAGAGGGAGTCGCTGTACCACGATGACCTCACCGAGTAATTAATAATACGTTTAAAAAATTCAAATAATTTTTATACTTGGAAGTTATTTTATTAAAAAAAAGTACACAAAATCAAAGGAAATTTAAAATAAAAATATTTCATATTTAAATATGTCAACACTAATTTACATAAATAAACAACAAAGTTATTTATAACTTTATTTGCTTTTATTATAAAGAAATCTTAAATCAATATTTATTTCTTAGTAGGTAAATTTATAATACTGTAAAACTAGAGACTCAAACGCGGCTTCGCTCGCTTAAATTTATTTTTATTTATTATGCAAAGGATAATATTTTTGTTTTAAAAAAATATGTTTTTTTTATAATAAAAAGTATCCACACATATAACAATATGTGTTTCATAATAATCAGTTGAGTAATTTTGGCGTGAAAGCGTAACAAACAAACGTACATTTATAATATTAGTACGATGTTAAATACAAAATAACTTCAAATATTGACGTTGCTGACGACGGCGGCCTCAAGTTAAATACTTATACGTAATTTATTGTTGTGAATCTCTGATCTCCTTTCACTATATAGCCTCACATATCATGACGAGATGCGAAAATTCTTCTAAGGGGAACAGGGTCGATGCGTTTGGGAGTGAATGAACTCTCCGAACAACCTTGAGGCCTTCCGATTGACCGTTTTACATGTCATGTTCGTTTATAAAGAAATTTTAAATGTCTGTTTTACACCTACATATGCCTTATTTAGAATTTTTACTATACGAGTATGCGGTACGCCAGACTCAGACGCCCAGGTAGAAGGAACCTTAAGTTTAAGGCACTTCATTCCTCATGTGAAAATATTTAAATACTTTAATATTTTCATTTTTTTGTACCGACATTGAGGCAAAGAGCGGCCTTGAATTACGCCACTCAACTCGCAATGCCTCCAAAATTCGGCGGAAAATGTGAAACGGAAGTGTCTTAATGAGAATGGAGTGTTTTAACACTAGGTTCCCTCTCTCTACCCTTCAATAAGCGCCATACAGCGTCAAGCTAAAATAAATAAATAAATATCTATCGGTGTTATGTCAATTGTTTAATCAAACTAATTTCTTCTATCTCACTTCACCAATTAAATTTAAACTCTATAATCATAAAAACGCTTTGTTTATAAACAAAACCATAAAATAAAAATATTACTAAAAAGCAAGTCAATTCTAACGAATGCATCATTGAGCTTGAGAAAAAATCCAAGGTTATCAGCTAAAACCAGTTTTAAAAACATACGTTATATCCAACAGGTGTTAACATATTATAATGTTCGAGTGCTTCCTTGAGATAGCGTTCGAGGCTGAACTGAATACGAAGGAGGATCCCGAACTACTTGCTATAGCACCAGAACAATGCAACGAAAACGCAGCCACCAGGGCCAAGGCCATAGCAGAGTTACGCAAAATGATATATGGTATATGTTTCTGTTATGAAATAAAATTATTTTCTATAGTTATATATTAGTATTCCGTTGAGCTGAGGATCGAGATTTGGGGAAGGCCTATGTCCAGCAGTGGACAAAAGATGGCTGTTGATGATGATGATGATGATGATGATTCCGTTGGAAAAGCAATGTTTGTGAAAATAGTTAATAATCGTGGGCAGAGGAAGCCTGGGAATGCAGTGTTAAGACACTTTTGTTCCCCACTCTTAATTCTCGTGACATTGCGTGTTTAGTTGCGGAACTCAACGCCGATCTTTGACTTTACCAGAGCGACGAAATAAAAATCTCCATAATAAATTAATAACTATGTAAATTAAATATTTATTAATATATGTCAAATTAAATAAATAAATATCTGTTAGACAGAGGAGAATGCACGCCACACCGAACAGACGACGCGTACCTCTTGAGATATCTCCGTGCGAGAGATTTTATTGTACCACGAGCACATAAACTGGTATGTTATTTTTATTATAATTTTATCTAAAGTTAGAAATATTTATTTTTATCTTAGCAGTTTTAGTATAATTCGATACCCACTGGTGCCTTCCGTTGCACCTATTTTTAGAAATATTGCTTGTGTTTGATTTGATTGAAGAACGAAACATAATTCATTTCGAACCCACAACCGTCTTGTTTACTGCCAGACACTCTACCGCTGCGCCACAGCTGCCCCTTTGTTTACTTGACTTAATTTAAAAAAAAAAATAAGAAATGTGAAAACCGATTTGGTCGAAATTTCATCAGAAACGTAGTTTTTACGAGCACTTTCTAGACCACATTTGAATCCAAAAGTATATAAAGACATTTAAAATGTGTAATTTTTATTTATTCGCATCATAAAATAGTCTTGTATTATTTGCTTAAGCATTTCAATCTTGGAACGGAGTGTTGACACTAGATTCTCTTTACCTATCTTCCTTTTATCTCACGGGATAATGTGTCGGGACTCGAGCTAAGAGAATAAATAAACGCCGTTCACACTGCATTCAATGGCTATACTGACATAATTGATTCTGATATAAAATCTTTAAAATTAAGTATTCTAAAATTGTGGCCTCTTTTTGTATTTTTTTCAGGTTCCCGCTTTATATCCCGCATATAATAGGGTAAACAGGGAACCTAATGTAAATACACTTCGTTGCCCACTTTCCGCCGAATTTTCGAATATTGCTTATTGAATGGCAAAGAAATGAAAATATTAAAAATGAATCGAACCCACAACCATCACGTTTACAGTCGCACGCTTGTGCGCTTGCGCCATGACGACCTCCTTGTAGAATTTCAATATAATTTCCAAAATATAGTAGAAGGTATAATTCTTTATGTATGATACAATAAATGGCCTTGAGTAATGACAGTATTATTATGGGATTATAGTCGCTATAATAATAATTAATTGCTAGGTGACAATCTAGTATAGTTATATGGTGAATTATAATTAATTATATACACATATGATACATGTGATATGAGGCCAGTCGTTGTTGTGGGTCCCACTCGAGAAAATGAAATATTTAATTAAATTTATATTTTCATTTCTCCGCTCTCGTGTCAAAGCACGGCGTTAAGTTCCGCCACTCAAAACAGTATACCTCAAGAATTCAGCGGAATCAGGAACAACCTGCCTACTACCCTACTGTGTGCGAGATACAGCGTGAAGCTGACCTATAGGTACATAATTATATCTTGGTTGTCTCATTGCTGCTCGTAACAAAAATATTTTTCCTAGATGGACATTGAACCCATGGTTCATGGTTCCATTTAGAATTATTTGACTGGTCAATCAAAATAATTTAAGTGGGACACTAATCTAAACATGTTACCTTAGCAGTCTAAAATGTATCGAAATTTCACCTATCATTTAGTTTTTTTTAGAAAACTTTCACCTGTCCATGTGACATTTTATCTTATAGATATTATTTAATATTTTAAAAATTAAATTAAATTAGCCTCACACTGTTTCCCGCACAGAGCAGGGTAGGCAGAGGGAACCTAGTGTTAAGAAACTACCTTCCCCGAAATTCAACGCCGCGCTTTGCCACGACATCAGAAGGAAAAAATGAAAAATATAAGTTGAAGTAAATATTTCATTTCCTCGAGTGGGGATTCAACCCACATCCAGTCACGTTCACAGTCACAGACTTGTGCCCCTGCGCCACGACTGACCTCATCTGGCCTGAGATATAATATCTTTTTTTCTATTATTTTCAGAAATAAAGTTATTTCAAGATTTTTTCTAAATTACGTTTCGAGCTAAGAGAATAAATAAGCGCCGTTCACACTGCATTCAATGGCTATACTGAGATAATTGATTCTGATATAAAATCGTTAAAATTAAGTATTCTAAAATTATGGCCTATATTTGTATTTTTTTAGGTTCCCGTTTTATATCCCGCGTATAATAGGGAAGACAGGGAACCTAATGTAAATGCACTTCGTTGCCCATATTCCTATTTTTTTCTATTATTTTCATAAATAAAGCTATTTCAAGATTTTTTCTAAATTACGTTTCCCTAATTAGTTTATATTTTATGCATGAAAGAACGTACACCGAGCTAACAGCTAAACGTGTCCATACATTATGTATGCTATGATACTCGTAGCGCCAGCATCGACGTTGTTGATGTTGATATGCCGCCTCGTTGCATAAATTTTAGACTTAATTAGAATAATGATAGTCATACTGTAAATATAATTACAAATAATAAATATAATTACAAATAATAATAATAAAGTATTTTTTCTTCTGTAAAATAATTAAAAGAGTGCAAGTACTTATTGAATATTCTTATCCTACAACTTTATCCAAATCGATTAGCCATTGCTTCTCTAATGGTAGAAATCCGACGCTGTCTTGTTCTCTTGGAATTTGTCTTGCCAGAACAAGAGAGTAGGAAAGAGGTGGAAGAAGACGAAGCCCTCCCATGCTTTAATGTTGTGTATTTATTTAATTATTATTAAATACCTAAGAATGAAGCATTCNCACTTTTGTTCCCCACTCTTAATTCTCGTGACATTGCGTGTTTAGTTGCGGAACTCAACGCCGATCTTTGACTTTACCAGAGCGACGAAATAAAAATAAATTAATAATTATATAAATTAAATATTTATTAATATATGTGAAATAAAATAAATAATGTTATCTGTTAGACAGAGGAGAATGCACGCCACACCGAACAGACGACGCGTACCTCTTGAGATATCTTCGTGCGAGAGATTTTATTGTACCACGAGCACATAAACTGGTATGTTATTTTTATTATAATTTTATCTAAAGTTAATATTATTTATTTTTATCTTAGCAGTTTTAGTATAATTCGATACCCACTGGTGCCTTCCGTTGCACCTATTTTTCGAAATATTGCTTGTGTTTGATGTAATTGTGACAGAATCAGAACGAAACAAGATTCATTTCGAACCCACAACTGTTTACAGTCAGACACTGTACCGCTGCGCCACAAGTGTCCCTTTGTTTACTTGACTTAATTTTCAAAGTTCCGAAAATTTAAGGAATGTCAAAACCGATTTGGTCGCAATCTCATCAGAATGTTAATTTTTACGAGCACTTTCTAGACCACACTTGAATCCAAAAGTATATAAAGACATTAAAAATGTGTAATTTTTAAATAAAATTCGCATCATACTTTGGTTTTATAAAAAAAATATATTTAAAACTATACAAATCCTTGTATTATTTACTTAAGCATTTCAATTTCAGAACGGAGTGTTGACACTAGATTCTCTTTACCTATCTTCCTTTTATCCCACGGGATAAAGTGTCGGGACTCGAGCTAAGAGAATATATAAACGCCGTGCTCACTGCATTCAATGGCTATACTGACATAATTGATTCTGATATAAAATCTTTAAAATTAAGTATTCTAAAATTATGGCCTCTATTTGTATTTTTTTTCAGCTACCCGCTTTATATCCCGTATATAATAGGGAAGACAGGGAACCTAATGTAAATGCACTTCGTTGCCCATATTCCGCCGATTTTTTTAAAATTGCTTGTTAAGTGGCAAAGTAATGAAAATGAAAATATTAAAAATTAATCGAGCCCACAGCCGTCACGTTTACAGTCGCACGCATGTGCTACTGCGCCACGATGAACTCTTTGTAGAATTTCTATGTAATTTCCAAAATATAGTAGAAGGTATAAATAACTCTTTATGTATAATACAATAAATGGCCTTGAGTAATGTCTGCATTATTATGGGATTATAGTCACTCTAATAATAATTAATTGTTAACTGACAATCTACTATAGATATATGGTGAATTATAATTAATTATATACCTATACACATATGATACATATGATATGAGGCCAGTCTTGGCGTAGGAATAAAAGTGTGTGACTATAAACGCGACTTATAGGTCCCACTCGAGTAAATAAAATATTTATTTAATTTTATATTTTCTTTTTCCGCCACTCAACACGTAATGACCCAATCGGCGGTAAATGAGGAACGGAGTGTCTTAACACTAGGTTCCCTCTATCTGCCCTACTGTGTGCGAGATACAGCGTGAAGCTGACCCATAGGTACATATAGGTATATATTGTCTTAATGCTGCTCGTCACAAAAATATTTTTCCTAGACGGACATTAACCCATGGTTTCTATCTTACATTTAGAATTACTTGACTTACAGGTCCATCAAAATAATTTAAGTGGGACACTAATCTAAACATGTTACCTTAGCAAGTTAGCAGTCTAAAATATATCGAAATTTCACCTATCAATTCGTTTTTTTTAGAAAACTTTCACCTGTCCATGCGACGTTTTATCTTATAGATACTATTTAATATTTTAAACAATTAAATTAAATTGGGCTCACGTTGTTTCCCGCACAGAGCAGGGTAGGCAGAGGGAACCTAGTGTTAAGAAACTCCCTTCCCCGAAATTCAACGCCGCGCTTTGCCACGACATCAGAACGAAGAAATGAAAAATATAAGTTGAAGTAAATATTTCATTTCCTCGAGTGGGGATTCAACCCACATCCAGTCACATTCACAGTCACAGACTTGTGCCCCAGCGCCACGACTGACCTCATCTGGCCTGAGATATAATATCTTTTTTTCCCATTATTTTCAGACATAAAGCTATTTTAAGATTTTTTCTAAATTACGTTTCCCTAATTAGTTTATATTTTATGCATGAAAGAACGTATACCGAGGTAACAGCTAAACGTGTCCATACATTATGTATGCTATGATACTCGTAGCGCCAACATCGACGTTGTTGATGTTGATATGCCGCCTCGTTGCATAAATTTTAGACTTAATTAGAATAATGATAGTCACATAGTAAATACTCGTATAATTACAAATAACAATTATTAATTAATAAAATAAGTATTTTTAATTCTGTAAAATAATCAAAAGAGTGTGCAAGTACTTATTGAATATTTTTACTGTGCAAAACGCTGTAATTTGTCTTGTCAGAGAAGGAGGGAAGAGGTGGAAGAAGACGAAGCCCTCCCATGCTACAATGTTGTGTATTTATTTAATTATTATTAAATACCTAAGAATGAAGCATTCATATATTGTATTGATACATAATACAAATATTTTTTATAGTGAAATTCTTGTAAATTGAGACATCCATTAAAGCATCTCTCCTCCGCCGTCCTCGTTAAGTAAATATATTTTTTTAAGCAGCGAACCGCTATAAATATTTTTAAGCGCCTACCTACTAAATAAATCATATTATCTCCAAACTTATAAGGTAATAACCTTATAAATTTTGTTCACAGCTAGTCCGATATTACTCATTCCGCGAAGAGTACCCTCATCTGTACAAAGGAGTGGACCTCTGGGGCCTCATGAAGGTGAACGACGCGTACGAGGGGTCCATGCTGGATAGGCCTGATGTTGGCAGGCTATCCGTTTTTAGATTTGGTAATTTATTTTAATATATTATGTATTTGTAAAAAATTATGTATGTACGCTTGTTTTTATAAATGTTTCTTAGTAACTGTTTTTACTTAGGTACATCATGTTTTGAGAATCGTGCTCGAAACTGTTTTAGGCAATAATAGCTTCTCTAATCTACAAACTGAGGCCGTCATGGCGCAGGGGCACAAGAGTGTGACTTTAACGCGACGGTTGTTGGCGGGTTCGAGGCTCGAAGGAATTAAATAATATTTATTAGTATGTATTTTCATTTCTTTGCTCTGACACCAAGGTAAAAACCCGGCGTTGAGTTCCGCCCTTCAACACACAATGCCTCGAAAACAAATCAGTAGAAAGTGGTGAACGGAAGGTATTACCACTGTACTTCCTCTGCCTACTCTGCTGTGTGCAAAATACAATGTGAAGCTGTTTTATTTAATCTACTTATCATTTTATCATGCATAATTTACTAACATATGAAACTACTTTTATATTACGAAAAAAATCATTTTTTCCATAAATTCAAGTAAAATTTGCGGCAGTATCTTTAATTATTTATTAGGTATTTTTTGTTAATTTTCATTTCGACTTGTTGAAATCCATTACATAATTTTTGCTAACGTGTTGATTAACTAAACAAATGAAGCGTCTATCTGAACTTTCTGCTCTATGTTATTAAATCGCCAATAAAAGAAAAAAACAATAAAATTTCGTAACAATTACTATGAAAAATAATTATATAAAAATTTGTACAGTTTGAAACTTATCCAAGTTTATAGAGCGCTTCAACTTGTACGACGGCAAACTTAAATCTTTTCCACAAGAATATGAAACGATAGCAAACTGACAAAGTGTCATGAATTTGAAATTATTAGCATTTTTCTTATAAGATTTAGTTTTCTATTGATATATTACGATTTTTTAAAGTTTTGAAAGTAGTTCATTTGTAAAATGTTATTGGAGGACTTCGTAACGCAGTGGTACGGTGTCTGACTGCAAATGCGATGACTGTGAGTTTGATTCCTACTCTCATGGGAGCATTGAGTGACGGAAGTCAACAATGCCCTTTGTCTTAACAAGATATGTCTTTAAAATTGTAGGAAAAGTGGAAGTTTGAGTATTTTAGCACAAGGTTCCCTCTGCCTCCCCAGCTATATCTAAGATACAGTGAAGCTTTAAAATATATTAAGTTATTGCATTACCATATCGAAACATGACATTTAAATATCAGTTCAATGAGGTTTACAGCTTCAATTATAATAAAGGGCATGTTTTTGTAAACTGCTTACATACATAAAACCATGTAAAGTATTGTTCTGGTCAATTTAATACCTGTTCTGTTTTGAAATTTTTAAATGATTTGGTCATGATATTCTTTGAAACTATTATTTTTATTACGACAACTTATGAGGCCGTCGAGGCACAGTGGAATGTCGTGATTACAAACACGATGGTTATAGCATCGACCTACAATCGGGTGTAAATTATATTTAAGCGCGGCGTTGAGTTACGCCACTCAATCTCGAAAATTGTATGGTGTTTGGGTAACGGAGTGTTTTAACATTAAGTCCACTCTGCCTACCCTGATATGGGGGAAAAAGAACAATTTTGAGATGGTTGACCTTTTCCTTTAATGTTTTTAAATGACAATACGAAACGAAGACTGACTTTTGACTCTGTTTTGAAACTGTCCGATTATGATGATAATGAATTAATTTATATATTCCGCTCATAAAGTATATAAATATGTTTTCGAAAACGTTAAAAACATCGAAACTAGCGAGATTAAAACCCGTGTGTCTTGGAAAATGTCCAAGTGCTGTGACAACTAAATCATAGGTTCGGATAATTTTTTAAAGTTTTCTACAAATAATCTTTCTTTCCTATGTGTGGATTAACACTTTTAATAATGTTAAAAAAAAGATATTAGTAGTTTAGACATACAAAAAAACTGACAAAAAAACATTTAAACTTAGCACGTTCACTTAAATTAAATATATGAGATCATATCCTTTAAGGAAAAATCTAATTTATCAACAGGTTTTTAAACAACTGCTACCACACCATTTGCGTCAATGGAATACCCGAAACGTGAACAACCTGATAATTAATTGAAAAAATATTAAAAGTAATATCTTTAGACATTATACAAATATAATATATGGCTTTCTGACAGTAAGGCATCTGTCTCTAATGGCGCTGGATTTTATAAATCGTTTTTTTGTTATTGATTTAAAAAAAACACAGTACTTATAAAAGGTTTTACGATATCAATAACATGAAAAAACGGCAAATGTTAATCAATTATTCATTTTTGAAATTTTATGCTCAATCCTGCATATAGCGAGTTAGGTATACAGACCATAGTGCCAAGACACTCTGTTTGATGATGAAAGATATTCATTCGCCCACAACCGTCAGACGCTGCGCCACGACGCGACGGCATCATTTCCAGTATTTAATTACATTTTTTCTTTGTATTCTAATATAACATATTAGCCCTCGCCCTGGTAACGAGCCAAAATGCGGCGTTAACTTCCACCAGCTATCATATTTTTAAATAAATATTTGGTAGCTTGGGATCTATCTGGCTACTTTCCTATATACAGAAATAAGCATAAATCCGCTTTTTTAAAAGTCATCTCTTCACTTTCCAGGAACATGGGATCCAAATGAATTTTCAGTGGAAGACCTAGTTCGAGCTGGTATGGCAATCACCGAGATAGGTATTCGACAGCCCAAAGTACAAGTGCTGGGCGGCACAGTCATAGTGGACATGGCGGGTCTGACTCTCAAACACGTATCCACACTGACGCCGACTATTGCATATCAAATTGTTAATTTGATGGGGGTAAATTTGAATTTGTAGTTTATTTTTTAGCGTAGCACCAAGTTTTAAAACCTTTCGTTCCCCAGAAGGAACCTATCCTTATCAGTGATAAGACACTTCCGCTCCGTCGAATCTCGGGTTCATTACGTGTTGAGTAGCGAAACTCAACATCGCGCTTTGCCTCAACACCAGAACGAAGGAAATGGAAATATTAAATATTTAATTTCTTCACTAGGAATCGAACCAACAACCTATTGCGTTTACAGACACACGCTTGTTCCACTGCGCCAGGAGTGGCCTCAAATTTCCTTACACGTGCAAACAAAGTTAGTTCGTTAAAAAGTACTTTATTTTAATTAAATTTAACTATAGACACAAGTGGCTAATAATATTGTCGCTCGAAGTTCCCGGCGAGGCGGTAACTAACTTTTACCTGAGTAGCACTAAAGATAACTAATTAGGAGTAACTTGTTGTTGAACATAAAACAGTTAATTTTAATTTCGATATTGTTTCATTTTTCTTTTTGAACATCGTAATTACAAAAGACTGACTGTAAAACACGGCGCTGAGTTCTGCCACTCAACACACAATGGTTAATAAATTCGGCGGAAAGTTGGGAACGGAAGTGTCTAAATGAGAGCGGAATATCTTAACACCCACTCACCCCTTTGCCTAACCTACTATATATCTTCACTCTTGTCCCGAATACATGTATACGTAACAAAATAAATAGCCAAAGAAAACACTGCCGCTTTCAAGTTCTATTTTATTTTCGACATTCATTTATATATTAATTTATTCCATATTATTACAGATATCAGTAGCCGCCCGCCTCCGCAGCTGTCACATAGTAAACTACTCCTGGATGCTAAACACTTTCTTCTATATCTTCAAGAAGTTCATCCCACAGCATGCCTGGGACAGGATACATTTCCATGGCAGTGACATGACAAGTCTACATAAGTATATACCTCCTGAATGTCTCCCAGCGAGGTACGGTGGAACCTGCAGGAACCACGTATCTATAGGGAAATGGTTGCAAAAGATTAAGAAGTATCGAAACGAAGAATTCGATAGAGAAATGAAGGCGTTAGGTTATATTGTGAAGGAATGAGGTTTTTTGAGCAGAACTGGGTACAAAATTAGGATAGGAAGGTTAACTTAAATGATATCTACATATTTAAAAAAAAGTAATTTTGCAGATACTTTTCAATCAGCTTCACGCTGTATCCAGCCTATAATAGGGTAGGCAGAGGGAACCTAGTATTCTTTTTTATTTGTTCAATACCACTACAAACACTTGGTCCCGTATCCTTTAACCTAGTGTTTATGACACTCCGTTCTCCACTTTCCGCCGAACGTTTCGGTTGAGTGGCGGAAAACAGAGAAGTAATAAAATGAAGATATTAATTTATAATAATTCACTTAGCTGAGTGGAAATCGAACCCACAACCGCTTGTGTACCTCGCGCCACAACGACTTTAATACTGTTACAGTCATGATTTAACTTCAATTAACTACATTAGTTAGTTATTAAAAAATTTTATAATTTTTAAATTTATTTATATATATTTCTCAAGAATAACGCTTATATTTTACTTACTATAACCTTGAACAAATATTTAATTATTCAGTTTATTTATTAATAATTCTTGTTTATAATTGTGTTATTTATATAAGGTTTATATTGCTAAACTTGGTCTTACTTTTCTTTTTGTAGTTAAAACAATGTCACAAATTGAATTAGATATTTGGAACTAAAAATATTTAGCTTACATTAATTTAGCTGAAATTGTGATATTTATAAATTGTTTTAGTTCGTGTTTAGACAATTTTGTATGTATTTTAGAGATGATGTAAGGAACTTGCTTCGAGAAATAACATTTTGCTACCAACCGAGCTGTGATAACTAAGTGGTATAGGTAACTTAGGATAAGTTTTCATAGATAAAATAAAGGTTTATATAGAAACGAATTTATACTGGTTTTTAATAAATTTCATTTAATACACAGATATTTCTTTTCATTTTATATTAGTATTTACTTTACACAAAGAAATGTAATGTAGGACAACTATACACTTTTAGAGTAAAACTGGAATAAAATTGCAAATAAATAAATTCAGGGCAGAAATGAATACAAAAATCTATAAGTATTTTTAATTGAGATATTTATCTCAAATAAATTTCTCAGTAGTAGTATAAAGACATTCCACTCCCCGCGTCGCGCTTACCGCATTACCAGAGCGAGGAAATGAAAATATTTAATATATACTGCCCCCGATTGGAAATCGAACTGACACCCGTCTCGCTTACAGTAGCACGCTCGTATCCCTGCGTGTTGACGACCTTATGTATGTATACTAAATGTAAGCAACATCCATTCTATGGCATTATTATTTGGTTGAAAAGTTATTACATTAGTTTTACATATACACTACTTATTTTTACTGTAAGTGTCCTATTTAAGATATTTTCATTTTCTTTTGTCTCACAAAGACGGTCACTGTTATAATACTGCCTAGCTTTTTTTAAAGAAATCTAAATCTCTCACCTGTCTACTTTGCAATTTTGATTAATTCCCGCATAATATGCAATATATAACAAGGTAGTCATGGAGAAATTCCTTTTAAGACATTCAACACAAGTTGTGTTTATCAAAACTGGTCTTTATCGATCTGTAATTTAATATATCATTTTCTTAAATTCTAATATAGAGTTTTTTTTCTTAAAACACTCATCACACCCTTCCTTGGCCTAAAATTACACAAATAACATAAATAACAGCACAGCTTATAACCTTGATTTTAATAATAAACGTGGCAAATGAAGGTCCATGTAAATTAGTTAACACGATACGTCGATCGTTAGACCGCAAAGTTACGGTTAAGGTACCTTTTACTTCCACCGTGAATTACGCTCGAAGCCAAATATCGACATGCATAAAAGTTATTACAGGTCTAAAGAAATTTGGATTTTATTTAGACCGCTTCAAGATTTTGGATGGATAACAAATTAAGCAGAAGGAACCTAGTGTCGGAACACTCCGTTCCCCACTTTACGCTCAAATTTCGAGGCATCGCTTGTTAAGTGACGGAAGTCATCGCCGCGTTTTGTGTACCAGAGCTAGGAAATAAAAATAACTAAAATATAATCATTCCCCCGACTGAGGATCGAACCACAACCGTTTCCTTTTACAACATACTCAGTTCTACTACGCCTCGACGGTCTTGGAAAGGTAAATCCGTTTAAAAAAACTTTTTTTTTTATTCAATTTGTTTTAACTTTCTGTTTTCTGAGCATCAACTAACAGTTTCCCGGTACCGTTCTTGAGCTTTGTATAACTCTTAACTTTTGTCTTTTTAAGTATAACCAGCTACTTATGACTTTTAAATGTCAACTTTCGAACAAGTCAAGCTGATTGTTCAGATATAAAGATAATATCTTTTAAAATTGTTGTTTTCTTTTTTATATATGTTAGATATTGTTAATAGAAACCTTAATTAAAACTTGAGTCACAGGTTCTAGTTCCACGATTGGCCATAAAATAATAGATACATAAATAATTAACACAATAATAAAAACTATTATACTATTATACTTATAAAATTATTTTTTTACACATCCAATTAAACACGTATCTCCGCTATCAAAATATAAATTTATATTTTAATTCAATAAAAAATTAAAAGATAACAGAGATATATTCCTAGGAGCTTTTAGATATTATTTTAAACATTTTTTGTCCAACAACGATCCACCCAATGTTTACTCTAAAAGCGTTATTTTTATTTGGCCATGTTTGAAATAGAGCCTGTTTTTAAAGCGGACAGTTTTCACAAATTCACGATCAAAGAGAAGAGAGAAAATGGAAAAATAAAAGTATTATTTTAGAACGCTTTCGCTTTAGTACTGAAACTTAATTAACATTTTTGTATATTTTAAATAAATATTACTTTATTTGCTGTATAATATGTTAATTACGCCACGCTCTTTCTATATATATAATCCTAATGTTTTTTCTTTCGTTTTTTTAAATGTAAAAACTTTTTTATGAGGCCGGCGTAGAGTAGTGACACAACGTCTGACGTGATGGTTGTGGTTTCGAAACCACTCGGGAACATTAAAACATAACATAATCTTCAATAATTATATTTTTTACGTATAGAACTATAAAAAGATTCTATGAGAACAGTTTTAAATCGTAAAGCATTTAGCTATAATACTAAAAATACAAAAAAATCAACGGTATAAACTTGTATATCATAGCATTAAGAAAATATTTCTCTAAAGAATTCTAGTATTTACAAAAACAAAAAAAAGTACTGCGAATCCAAGAATAATCTTAAAATGAAATATCTCCTGTTTCTTAATATTGTGAAAGCTTCCAGAGTACCACATTAAAATTGAATTGGGAAGGTTGTTAAATATTGTGATGAAAATATTATTATTGGAAGAGTGTGCCTACACAATCCATTATTAGTCTGAAATATTTACGAATAAATACCAATTTACGTAAGACTTGAACTATTTTTTTATTTTAATACATGATGGTAGTAATGTATAATATATGACATTACTGATGTGATGGTTCTGTGTCCGCTATAAGCCTGAGTGTGGCGGTGAGTTCCGTAGTCATATGTCTCGAATTTCGGCGAAAAACGGAGAAAGAAATGTCTTGACAAAAGGTATTCTCTGCCATTCATATTATATGCGATATAAAGCCTTAACCTGAAAACAAATTGATATAACCTTATGACTATTGTCATAAGATGTAATGAATGTTATAAGGTATATTATAGAAGGAGAGGCCGTTTTGGTACAGTGGTATAGCATCTGACGAAAAGCGCGACAGTGGGTTCGATCTCCACTCATTGGAATATACAGATAGAGCGTGAAGCCAAAAAAAGATTATTTATCTATGAATTCAGTTATTACTTTAATAACAATCTATTTTAGATAAAAGTCACACAATATAAAATACCACTACGGTTTCTCTTTGTTGAAATCCAAAAATTTTTCATACTAAGAAGTTATACAAAACCTTCAATTTGTGTCAAGTGACAAATTACTTCGTCTTATTTGGCCCGGGACGGAAATCTTTAGAAAATTACACCATGCAATGCATTTTTGTTTTAAAAATGTCGAAAGAACATTTCTCTACACAAAAAGAAAATTCGTAATTCACTGAATTCAAAATTTCTAACTTAATTGACGATTTTACGACATTTTGACGTAGTAGGACACCGTCTGACTAAGAACGATGGTTATAGGTTCGATCTCATACTGACCCTTTCGCCCTCACGGTGTAACCCCGTGTAGCAGGGCTCTCTAGCTTCCGCCAAATTCTGAAGACATTGCGTGTTGAGATGCGGAACTCATAGCAGCGCTTTTGCCTCGACACCAGAGTGATGAAATCAAAATCTTGAATATTTCATTTTCTCGAGTGTGAATCGAACCCAAAACCTACTGCTTTTAGAGTCACACGCTTGTGCCTCTGTTGTGAAATCAGGGAGTAGAGTGTTTTAACTCACTGCCTGCCCAACTACGTGCAGCGTGAAGCTGGAAAAAAACAAATTATAAAATAATATAAATATTAGTTAAATTTTAAAACCTGACACTGAGACCTAAAAAGATAAATATTTGAGCATGTCATATGCACATGCGGTGCGGTTGCGGTTCGTTTCAACTTATTCATACAGCCGTGGTAATTCCGCCTCGCTCCGTGATTTTGGCTAGTATTTACATTAATCTATTTATGGATTTAGGTGCAAGACGCACTAAAATATATTTAACAATTATCTTTTTGCCTTAATAAACATCTATTTCCTTATATTTATATTAAGAGCATCTTTTGAAAATCTTTCATTCTTTATTGGTGACGTAACAAAGAGTTCGATTTCCATTACAGAATTATATTAATTTCAAAAAGTCTTTCTTATGCATACTTAAAATGTTACTTAAAAAAAATACAAATCAATACATTTAAAATAATAAAAAACATTAAAAATTCTCATACAAATAATTAAAAGCGCGGCAAGTACGTATCTCGAGTATATCATACAGTGATTTATCAGCAAGCACAGCTACAGCTACAGGTCTCAGTCAGGCGCGAGCTACGCCGTAGCGCGCGTGTTGCTACGGTGCTACGGGACGCTGCGAGATAGCGACACTGTCATAACTTCTATATTTCTTTACTTTAGTTAACAATTAATTGATATAACAAAAGTTTTTGAATTTGCTGTTATTTATTCAAAAATCAAGGTAAGTTTTTAGTACCAAATTGTACATTACAATATTTATTTTTCTTAGTTTGCTATAAAAAAAAATAGTATTTAGTTAAACAATATATATTTTAAAATATTATTATAATACTCAAAGTAAATTAGTATTTAAAAAATAAATGGAACATAATTCCATAGATATATATATTTATTTATTTTTGCACGTTTGTTTGTAATGGTTAAACTTAAAATCTACAAAACTTATTTTTTTAGTAAAACATAGCAATTTTTTCAGCGAGTTAGAATGCTTAGGTATGTTTAATTTGTAATGAATTTAATGATTCTTTTGGAAAGAGACAAAAAAAACTTAGTATTTACTTTCGCTCTACAAAAGAGGCGTCTACTAAGACAACTATGGTATTACATAAATTAATATTTAACTCACATTTCACATTCATCATAACGAAAATATTTTTCTTATTACTCATTTTTAAATATATTTTTTAATGTAATTGTGATATAAAAACGTCGGCCTCAACGTTCCTATAGTATAAACTATGATCCCAGCTTAGCAGAAATATAATATAGTAATAGCAATTTGTTAAACTTATAGCAAAAGTTTATATACAATAAAAACGCTGTAGAATCTAAATATTATTAAATTATTCAATAAATAGCAAAATTATTGGGTTATAACCAATACTAAAAAGCATATAAAGTACAATTCACGTCAATCGTAAAGTTTCCCAAAAATTAAAACGATTTTTATTAAAAACATCACTTTATTTCTCAGTATAGAAGCTAAACACGAACGAAAATTAATTTGTCCTCAAAGCTTTGTGAAATGATATATACAGATTTCCTCTCGTACCACAATACCAGCGTAATATGATGATATTGTATGATGGAAGGATAATTTTATATTGTTTACTCGAACTATACACGTTTTCATATAAAATGTGAGCTGACTATGTAAATAAATACTAGGAAGCGAAATATTAATGAATACTAACTATATTTATTTATACGGCTTCAAGTTTTTTTTCCGCATAATAGAGCAGAGGGTAGGAGGAGAGAAATTAAAAATAAGACACTCTGTTCTCCTTAGAGATATTTGAGTGTTGAGTGACGAGAGGAAATGAAACCTACAACCATCGTGCACAGTGAGATGCTGTTCCACTGAGCCAGGACGGCCTAAAAGAAAATTAACTTTTCCTATATCTTATAAAACAAAGTCGCTTTTCGTGTCTGTCTGTTGTTTCTAACTCTTCTTCTCCTAAACCACCCAACGGATTTTGATGCGGTCTT
>JAKRZM010000799.1:75969-112362 GCA_036379175.1 Heliconius cydno galanthus | reverse complement strand
TAGCACAGATTTAAAATTACGGTACCTACTAAAAAATCCTTGCTGTGTAAAACAATTGGAAAATCTTTATTGAAACTACGAAAATGCGGGTTGCATTAGGGTTTAATTAATTTTCACATTATCTTAAGTGCTTTGCAAACATACATTACATGAATAATCCAGTAGTTAAAGCGGGCGAAGCCGCAAGAGGGTCGCTAGTTATAATATAAATCTTAAATACGTACTCGTGTATTAACGTAAAATAAAATAAAATTGACTGTTAAATTAGTCATTAGTCAGATGCTGACTAAGCGATCAAAATAGAAGAGAACCGATACGAGTATAGTAATATTATTATTTTTGGTTTTTTATTTAATATCAATAAATTTTAACTAATATAGATATGTATTATTTTTGGTTGGTTTCTGGCCAAAAACAGACATTGATTGGTGGCAGTTTGAAATTTAAACTTTATATATAAAATATAAAGTAATCAAATATATATTTTTAATGTACTATCGACTCTACAAAAAAAGAAAGAACTAAAAAGGAAGTAACAGTCAATGAAAAGCGTAGATCCTTACTTTTATTAATAACGTTACTTCAAAGAATATTCCAGGGTCTGTAAGAAATGCAATATTCCTTTATAAAATGATCTTCGTCGACGCACAGTGTCTAATAATATCTTAGAGCACCTCATTGGTTCCCTGAGTTACGTGCTTTAATTAGACATTTCTAACCCAATTTCGGATTTCATTTCCTTTCCTTTTCCTTTTGTAAAGTTACTTAAGGTACTAAAGTATCGCTTTTTTTACGTTTGTAAAGTAACATAAAAAAATGAGCGCGCAAGTGGGGAACGGAGTGTCTTAACACTCAGTCCTCTTTGACTACCTTGCTAATACGGGATACAGCGTGAAGTTGTAAAAAATATACATACACAAGTATTTCGTCGTCGACATACTATATTTTAAAATTCAGATTTTCTCTAATATCTCACTTTTAAGCGGCAAGGAGCTGTATGTACTCGTAAATAATATAAATAGAGCCCATGGTTGTAGGTTCGAATTCCACCTTAGGTAGTGAATTACATTTCATTTTCTCGCCTTACAGATTTAGATAAAACATAAGAGTACCTACTCGTAGCTTATACATCAGAATAACCCATAGGTTACAATTAATGTAAAAAATTGTACTATTTGTCTACAATGTAACAATAAGTTTAAGCGAGTGAAGCCGCCTGTGTGTCGCTAGTAAAATGTATATTTTTTCATTATATTAAAAAAATCTATTTACTCAGCGTTATAGCTGTACAGTTGTACTACAAAATTCTATTATTCTAACACTAAAATATTACACGATGCATTACGCAAATGGAAGCTAGATACCAAAAACCACTCTTTTTAGATGTATGGAGACCGCACTAACCATTTAATATTATTCTATATTATTCTCTCTTTCAAAGTTCAATTCAAATTTTGGACACTAACTTTATCCAGCTTTTAAGTGCACTCTCGTCGTGGTGAAATCGAAATAACTATAAAGAGTAGAATAGACACAAAAAAGATTTTTCCAATCCCAATTCGTGAGATCAGCGGGTTCATCCAAACGAACTCTTTAGTTATTTAAATAGTGTACATCTATACTTCCATACTAAAAAGAAGAGTCTTTTTTGGGCCTGAAAAAATATTTTTTGCCTGTCCTCAACTGGCTCCTTTATTAATGAATAGAGTGACTAATGTAAATCTTAAATCATATTTTCAAGCAGGGAAAATGCCGTTAATTTAGTTTTACTGTTATTTGATGCTGTCAATGAAAGTGAGGCGTCGCCAGGTTTTATGGCTTGTAGTTACTGTAATGTTTGATCTTTTATTGTGATAGTAAAATAATATAGCTACATGACGTACGTAATGTAGAGGATAAGCTCCAAGAGAGTCTCCTGAGATAATGTAACCACATTGTGCGCTGGCCAAGGATCTGTGGTAAAAAAAGCCTACTTCGTCTGTTCCTAGAGGTGGAGTCTACCTCAATAAATCTGGATAACATGAGAATCAATTTATATAAGCTGGTATAATGCCGGGTATGAAGTAAAACTTATCATTTTGTAATAAAGCTTATTTTTCACCCTAAACCAATGGTTTTTGAGATTAGCGCGTTCAACCTAACTAATGTTTCACTTTCACAATATCAATATAGAGTATTTGTAACATATTAAGACCAGTGTGATGTCGAGGTCACTTCGCCTAATGATGATGGACACGCATCCTGATCGATCAAACGAAAATATACGCATGTACTTAATCACGAGAACACAGTAATGATAACACAGTAATGTAATACTTCTAAAAGACCAGTCGTGGTGCAGGAGCACAAAGTGTGGGTTCAATCTACACTCGAGGAAATTTATATTTTCATTTTTCGCTCTGACACCACGAACCCCCCCCCCCCCCCCCCCCCCCCCCCCCCCCCCCCCCCCCCCCCCCCCCCCCCCCCCCCCCCCCCCCCCCCCCCCCCCCCCCCCCCCCCCCCCCCCCCCCCCCCCCCCCCCCCCCCCCCCCCCCCCCCCCCCCCCCCCCCCCCCCCCCCCCCCCCCCCCCCCCCCCCCCCCCCCCCCCCCCCCCCCCCCCCCCCCCCCCCCCCCCCCCCCCCCCCCCCCCCCCCCCCCCCCCCCCCCCCCCCCCCCCCCCCCCCCCCCCCCCCCCCCCCCCCCCCCCCCCCCCCCCCCCCCCCCCCCCCCCCCCCCCCCCCCCCCCCCCCCCCCCCCCCCCCCCCCCCCCCCCCCCTCTCGCCACGACTGGCCTCACCATAAAAGTCACAAAGTCTCAAAAATTGGGCGGTGAGTGAGGAACTGAGTGTAGTGAGGAGGAAGGAGAACGGACCTCGCTATGCAGGAAAAAACATGAAGCTGTAAATATAATAATATGATAAATAAACGTCAGGAGTACAAAAGTATCTGGACCGCATGTTATCAGTCAAGCTTTGTCACATTCAAGAGACTCTGGGGAAGATCTTNCCTTTATTAATGAATAGGGTGACTAATGTAAATACTTACTGTTATTTGATGCTGTCAATGAAAGTGAGGCGTCGCCAGGTTTTATGGCTTGTAGTTACTGTAATATTTGATCTTTTATTGTGATAGTAAAATAATATAGCTACATGACATACGTGATGTAGAGAATAAGCTCCAAGAGGGTCTCCTGAGATAATGTAACCACATTGTGCGCTGGCCAAGGATCTGTGTTAAAAAAATCCTACTTCGTCTGTTCCTGGAGGTGAGAGTCTACCTCAATAAATCTGGATAACATGAGAATCAATTTATATTAAACAAAGTCTACTCAACCCTGTAGGAAAGTAGGAAGTCAGACCCTGGCTACTAAGCTGGGATAATGCCGGGTATGAAGTAAAACTTATCATTTTGTAATAAAGATTATTTTTCACCCTAAACCAATGGTTTTTGAGATTAGCGCGTTCAACCTAACTAATGTTTCACTTTCACAATATCAATATAGAGTATTTGTAACATATTAAGACCAGTGTGATGTCGAGGTCACTTCGCCTAATGATGATGGACACGCACCCTGATCGATCAAACAAAACTATACACATGTACTTAATCAGGAGTACACAGTAATGATGGGAATACTTTAAAATATACTTCTAAAAGACCAGTCATGGGTTCAATCTACGCTCGAGGAAATTCAATATTTATTTAAATTTATATTTTAATTTTTTCTCGCTCTGACCCCCCCGCCCCCCGCGCCACGACTGGCCTCACCAAAAAAGTCACAAAGTCCCAAAAATTGGGCGGTGAGTGAGGAACTGAGTGGAGTGAGGAGGAAGGAGAACGAACCCGGCTATGCAGGGAAAAACATGAAGCTTTAAATATATAATATGATAAATAAAGGTCAGGAGTACAAAAGTATCTGGACCGCATGTTATCAGTCAAGCTTTGTCACATTCAAGAGACTCTGGGGAAGATCTTCTTTATAGATAAATCTCCTTTATATATTTTTTCCATGTATTTTAATGAAAAAGGAGAAAAGTAAATAATAATTTTGTAAATACTTAAATTTTACTATATTAAGAACTTACTAGGTTTTATAATATTTAGATTTTTTATTGCAACACTAACTATATAGTACTACTAGGCTAAAAAATGGCTAAAAAAATATGAAACATAAGTTACTCAAACAAAATTATTCACCGTTCTTCGAACTTTTGAAATAAAATACAAGAAAATAACTGAAAAAATAAGCTCCACGTGTTTTCTACGTAAATTACCAACCCTAATAAGAGTGGCTGATGTCAACGAAATGGGTCAGGAATATATTATTACAACGTTGTCTACGCTGTAATAGGTCTAAAATCTAAATGGAAGGATATCTGAGGAAGGTATCTGTTATACAAATCGACTATCATCTCGTATACTGTACTCGGTGTTTAAATTTCAAGTTTAATGTATTCTTAAACTTGAAATTTAAACATCTCTGGCTGTCAAACTTCACTTCAAATTATTGTTATAGCAGTTACGCTTGGTCTATCCAATTTCGAGGTCATTTGTTATTATTTTGAAGGGCCATACGTGGCGCAGTGGCATAAGCGTGTGATTATAAACGCAACGGGTTGTGAGTTCGATACCCATTAGAAATTGGAAATTAAATGTTTATTTTTTTTATTCGTTTCGCTCTGATATCGACGCAAAAGCAGGATGTTGTCTTCGGCTATTCAACACGCACTGCTTTCGGAATTCGGTTAAAAGGAGGAAGCGGAGTGTCTTAACACTAGGCTACTTCTGCCTGTCCTGCTACATGCTGGATACAGAATGGAGTTAAAAAGAAATTGTATTAATATTTTTATTTAACACAGAACAAGAACTGAAAGCTGCTTATTTTCAAAACTACGACTGTCTTCATTATACAATTTCTACAGTTTATATCTACAAAAATCTGGTAACATTGCAACTTTAACATTATTTTCAATTATAATATACCAACAGTATTCATAATTTCAAGGCTTCAAAGCTCTTAAATGGTCTGGTCTTAATTTTCTCACGAATATTATGTTGGTACTCTAAATGTAAATTAAATTGATGAAACTTTATATTTCTTAAATATTGTCCTCGCTATCCAATTTTGATTCGTGAAAATTATAATTTATATCAATAAATATTGAGTAGAAACACAAATCTAGAAATAAAATAACTTTTAGTTGTATTGAAAAAAGTTTTAGCTTTTCCCTGCATTGCAGAGTAGGCAGAAGGAACCAAGTGTTAAAACATTCCGTTTTCGAATTCTATCAAACTATTGTGGCATTACGTATTGCCACTAACTATCTACCAGAGCAGTGAAAAGGAAATTCTTTAATTTGCTGCCCCTAGTGGGTAATTGAACCTGTAACTGTCGTGTTTACGGTTAAATTAATAATATAATTTTCTCATACACTATATAAAATTAAAACTTAGTACATAACAAGTTACAAGCTTCTAACATATTGCTTTGACACACTTCACTGAGATACAAGCAAGGGTGGTCTGCGGCCGTCGACGTAGTGATAAATGAAATTGCGGTTTTGTAAATCCTAGTGTAATTTAAATGAAAAGTAACTTAAAGTCAAATAAGGGTCTAATATTAGGTTTAATTAGTAAATACTTGCTTATAGAGAGACCTACTATCTACATAATATAATACTTGCTTGATTGCTTGTTGCTTGTAGCCAGAGAATGCTACGGCCTCTGCATACCTCTTTCGCCTCGTAGAAAGAATAGTATTAAGTTTAAAAACCAATTGAGGCCAGTCGTAGCCCAGAGGCACAAGCGTGCTAATGATATGAAAGCTACAGATCGTGGACCCACTCGATTAAATATTTAATATTACAATTTTTAATATATATTAGTTATTTGGCCTTAAATCCTAAATATCCATCAGGCGCCTGAAAAACCATAAATACCTAAAAAGGTAATAATTAAATAACATACCGTGTACGAGAAAGAGCTACTTTGAATTCCAATAACGAAAGCCATTATCGGGGTCACTTTGTCAATACGTCGTTTAGGGGTAAGTAAACAAGTAGACGGCACGCCCCCGGGTACGGCCCCCGGGTACACGGGACCCTTCCCTCATTGTCCACATTCCTGTCTGACACTATTATTTAAACCTGATCCTTTTGTTCCTTCCACCTTTGTTCTCTTCAATTTGATTATTTATTAAAATAGAAGATGTTTTAGTCTTTAAAGAATGTTAAAAGCCAGTCGTAGCCCAGAAGTACAAATGTGGGACTGTAAAAGGCCGCGGATTGTGGGCTCAATCCCCTTCGAGGAAATGAAATATTTAATATTTTCATTTTTCTTGCTCTGGTAATGAGGCAACCCGCGGCGCTGAGTTCCGAACACACACGCACAATGCAAGCAGAATTCAGCGGAAGAGTCTAAATAGGAACGGAGTGCAACGCTGCGTACTGCTGTGACATTTTAAGTATTACAATATAATTTAATCAAGTTTTAATTGAAGGAATGTTCACTATATACCTAAACCAAAATAAAACACAAATTGCTTCCATTTTACATAAGTACCGCGACCTAAGCCTTTGTTAATATTAAATAGGAGTTAATACCACCCATACAAATACACGTTTATACAAGACAAATTAACCTCGACCTCAAAACCTCTGTTACATCTTAAGTAATCTTGTAGACAGTAATAATAAATTATTTATTTACATCTTCATTCTTCCTTTCTTTATAGCCCTTTTGAGAGTAATAAAAATTGTGTTGAAACCCTGTACTCTAATATCCGTCCGGAATAGAATTGTATTTGGCGTATTTGCACGTGGTAATAAAACAAATGGCGGCGTTTAGTTCCGCCACTCAACAGTCTCGCAATTTCTCGAACATCGGACGGTGAATGAGGAACGGTGACTCTTAACACTGAATAGTAACTAGGTAGGTAGGAAGCTAAAAAAACTATTAATGTTTGATGATAGCATTTCGCTTCAGGTTAGAATAAGAATATATTGACGTAGAAAGTGGCTGATGTCCCAAGTTTCTTTGAAAAAATGTATTTTTTCTGGTGCTAGCAAAATTATTACTGCCTTTACCCTTGTGTAAATTTTAAATAAAAAAAATGATATCAAGTACATTTCAAGTAAAAATAAATCAGCTTCACGCTGTATCACGCACACAGCAGGGTAGGCAGAGGCATTTAAGATTTTTTTTCGTTAAATAATAGCTGTAACTACTGCAATTCCCCAGCCTCGTTCTATTGTTCTTACAAACGATCATTCATCACAATTTGCATGGAAAGTGGAGCTTCAAATAGTAATTAAAAAGACCCCAGTGGGAAGAATAGATAATACTAGATGGATTTTTGTAGTCTAAGGCCGTCGGAGCGAAAGAGCTCAGTGTCTGATTGTAAATGAGTCAGTTCTGGGTTTGATTTCCACTAAACCAGAATTATATTCATGTTTTCGCTCCAGTAACAAGACAAAGCGTGTAAGGTGAGAGCCGCCACTCAAAACGATAGTTTTAACACTAGATTTTCTTCCGCCTACCCTAAAAGCTGTATGTTGCTACATATATGCATAAAATTAGTAACGCTTTTTATTAGCTTCACGCTGTATCCTGAATGAAACAGGATAGACAGAGGGCCTAGTATTAAAACACTCTATTTGCCACTTTACGCCGAATCCTAGAAGTATTGCGTGTTGAGTGGTGTAACTCAACGCCGCACTTAGCCTCGACACCACACAAGGAATAAATGAAAATATTAAATATTTCATTTCATCGAGTGGGAATCGAATCCACAACCTATAGCGTTACACTTGTGCTTGCCTATGACTGGCCTCAAACTAATAATAGTTAATTAATTAAATTATAATTATTTATTTATTTATTTAATTTGGTTTGCTAGTGACTATTACATTTTGAATAAGCAATATTACGAGCACAATACAGTAACAAAAAAATGTATAGCCGTTTGAAAGCAAACACTGCATGCGTATATCGTGTCCGGCTTTACAACTATTTGAATTTATACACTAATTATAAAAGATACAATATATATAATAACATAAACATAAATTACAAAACGAAAAAGGAGAACAGAAAACCTTTTACACAATAATCATAATAAACAAAAACTATGATAAAACTTTGCAAAATATTGTTACGTCCTTACATGAGTTATATAAATGATGACAGGAGATACAGCTAGTAATTAACAACAGAAAGAATTATCGCTTAATCCACAAAGTCTATTTAAAAAGTCTTGTTTAATAATTATTTTAAAATTAATTTACAAAATACCTATTTGACCCGTTTAGATAATCTAAAGTGTTCGTGACACAAATGAAAGTTAGGATACTTAAAAAGTTTAAAGCTTTACTCGGAGCCTCGTAAGCACTTCTTAACATCGTTAAAATGTTTAAGGAGGATAGAAGTATGCTGGAAAATCATGTAACACTCTTAAAAATCTTATCCAACTTTAAAATGGACTTTTTAAATTAAGCCGTAAAACTATTTTAGAACAATTTCTTCTTTTATAAGAAGTTTATTTATTTTAGCTCGACTACGTTGAGTTCCATAAGCTCGACTACGTTGAGTACTCATAAGCAATATCTTAAAAAATGGACGCAGAGTGGAATGTCTTAAATAAGTGCGTGCGCTTGTAACGCGATAGGTTATGGGTACCTTTTTCACTCGAGAAATGAAATATTTAACCATTTAATTTGGTCGCTCTAGTAACGGACCAAAGGGCAGCATTGAGTTTAATCACTCAACACGCAATACCTCCATTATTCGGCGGAAAGTGCTAAAAGAGATGACATAATGAAAACGAAATTTCTGATGATTAAGTTCCCAGGTTCCCTCTATCTACCCTGCTATATGCGAAGCTAAAAAAGCATCCCGCTAGTGAGTTATGAAGCCAAATTTTTCGTTTTATATACGTAGGCCATATATATATATATATATATATATATATATATGTGTATATATATATATATATATTTTGCTTAGTTGGTTCCAGATTAAATAACGTTATATGTCACGTTATCAATCAGGCGTCACGCATATATTTGAATAGAGCAGTTACAGAATGTTTATTTTGTAGATCAATCACATGTGGCCTCATGGAAATGTATTGTTGAATAGAAACGTGTATTTTCAATATAAACAATAATGGCTTAAACAAAGATATGTAAGGAATTAATTTGTTACAAATTTATGGTAGGTATATTTGATGGTATTTACTAATAATAACAGTGGTAAGTTCAAAGTTCAATTTACAGTTCAAAGCACAGCGTTGAGTTTCGCTACTCAACAACTAATATGTCAAATTCGGGCGAAAGTTTTAAATGAATAAATTAGAAATACACAACCACCACGAGTGCAGTCACACACAGTAAAGACAAATTGCTATTAAATTTATAACGGAATGGTACTTCACTTAGATATTCCGTAATTTTCGGTTTTTATTGTGCGTGTAGACTAAGAGTGATATTGAGATCCGCTACTCAACACGTGATGTCTCAAAAATTCGGCACAATGTTAAGATTCCCCCTGACTACTCTGTTAGCAGCGTGAAGCAGTTTTTTCATACCTTTCCTTGTATTGTAGTATAAAGAGCACCAACACATCTCCAGCCTCCATTTTCCTTCTTCCACTCGAATTCAAAGTGCTAAACTTTCATTAGCTGCTCAACGCTCCTCTCCTCCTTTTNAACAGAAAACCTTTTACACAATAATCATAATAAACAAAAACTATGATAAAACTTTGCAAAATATTGTTACGTCCTTACATGAGTTATATAAATGATGACAGGAGATACAGCTAGTAATTAACAACAGAAAGAATTATCGCTTAATCCACAAAGTCTATTTAAAAAGTCTTGTTTAATAATTATTTTAAAATTAATTTACAAAATACCTATTTGACCCGTTTAGATAATCTAAAGTGTTCGTGACACAAATGAAAGTTAGGATACTTAAAAAGTTTAAAGCTTTACTCGGAGCCTCGTAAGCACTTCTCAACATCGTTAAAATGTTTAAGGAGGATAGAGGTATGCTGGAAAATCATGTAACACTCTTAGAAATCTTATCCAACTTTAAAATGGACTTTTTAAATTAAGCCGTAAAACTATTTTAGAACAATTTCTTCTTTTATAATAAGTTTATTTTTTTTAGTTCGACTACGTTGAGTTCCACCACTCATAAGCAATGTCTTGAAAAATGGGTGCAAAGTGAAATGTCTTCAATAGGTGCGTGCGATTGTAACGCGACAGGTTATAGGTTCGATTATAAGAAATATTTAACCATTTAATTTGGTCGCTCTGGTAACGGACCAAAGGGCAGCATTGAGTTTAATCACTCAACACGCAATACCTCCAGTATTCGGCGGAAAGTGCTAAAAGAGATGACATAATGAAAACGAAATGTCTGATAATTAAGTTCCCAGGTTCCCTCTATCTACCCTGCTATATGCGAAGCTAAAAAAGCATCCCGCTAGCAAGCCTAGTGAGTTATGAAGCCAAATTTTTCGTTTTATATACGTAGGCCATATATATATATATATATATTTTGCTTAGTTGGTTCCAGATTAAATAACGTTATATGTCACGTTATCAATCACGCGTCACGCATATATTTGAATAGAGCAGTTACAGAATGTTTATTTTGTAGATCAATCACATGTGGCCTCATGTAAATGTATTGTTGAATAGAAACGTGTATTTTCAATATAAACAATAATGGCTTATACAATGATATGTAAGGAATTAATTTGTTACCAATTTATGGTAGGTATATTTGATGGTATTTACTTATAATAACAGTGGTAAGTTCAAAGTTCAATTTACAGTTCAAAGCACAGCGTTGAGTTTCGCTACTCAACAACTAATATGTCAAATTCGGGCGAAAGTTTTAAATGAATAAATTCGAAATACACAACCACCACGAGTGCAGTCAGACACAGTAAAGACAAATTGCTATTAAATTTATAACGGTACTTCACTAGGTTCTCTATAGGTATTCCGTAATTTTTAGTTATAAATATCCGCTACTCAACACGTGATGTCACAAAAATTCGGCACACTGTTAAGATTCCCCCTGTCTACTCTGTTAGCAGCGTGAAGCAGCTTTTTTCATACCTTTTCTTGTATTATAGTAAAAAGCCTTGCATCATCATCATCATCATGCATCGAATTCAAAGTGCAAACCTAAAAATATATAAAAAATATATAAAGAAAGATTTAAAACATAAAATCTATTTCTTCAAATAAATAATACAAAATAACTTAACACAAAAATATTAAGAAAGTTTTAATTCATCAACATATAATATACTCCGCTTACATAAACTCTGAGAAGTTCATTGTTTAGAATATCCGAAGTGGGTATAACTAAATCCCTATACGATATGTGGTATTTTGTATGTATATATGTATTGAAGTTGGATAACACTTTAGACTTACTGTCTTATCTTCCACTAGCTTCGAATATCTATTGGAAAAATGTAAAGTTTACAAATATACGTGCTTTTTTGGTTAATTTTTGTGAGGAAGACAGTAATATTGCGCTTTAATATGATTAAATTGTAATTTATGTCTTTTTTACTTTCAAGCTGTTCCCGTTTGTTGACCAGGGTACGATGGAACCTGTTCAATACTTTTCGAGATGCCAGAGTAAAAACGAAAACGAAAATAACTCATTAATCCAAATGGGAACCGAACCCACAAATGTCGCGTATTACGTTACTATAGCTTAATATCATAAAGATTAATCGTTATAGACTTGACAAACTTCTAATATTATAATTTTATATATCCATAAGTGAAGCTAGAACAAAAACTATAATACATTTATGCTTTTTAATTTACGGACTATGATTTTTAAACAAGTAATTTTTATATACATATTTATTTTATTCTTATGAAACTTTGTACTAATATATATTTAGTAACCAGAATTCTAGCTGTAAATAATAAATGTTCATTTTGAGCCAATAAAAAAACTACACAAAAAATTTAAGCCATTTTAAGAACATACATGTGAATTTTAATATTACAATCCTCTCCATACAAAAAGTGCCTCACGACCTCACGTCAGAAACAGGTCAAGTGGTCACAATAAGCCTCACTATTGTCACGGCGCGGTAAAGTTTCAAAGGATTCTCTAAGAGTTCCCCTTTGAGGCTCACAAAAACGTGATTTATTATATTACATCGCGGTACTCTGTCCGTGCAGGAATGACGTTATTAAATTTCTTTGTAAATAAGATACTTTTTTGTGAGAATTTCTAATCTATTTTACTTTGATATATTATGATTAAAATCGAAAAGATATAATTTTATTTGCTTTTATGGCAGGGTTTACTCTGAGACAGAGACTGACAGAGGGAACTTGTAAAGCTGGTGTTATGCAACTCTGTTCCTCGTAAGGACAAACATTTCCTACTTTCCGCCGAATTCTTGAGGCTTGCGTGTTGAGTGGCGGAAGGAAATTAAATATTTCATTCTCAAGAGTGAGAATAGAACCCACAATCGCTTAAAAATCGCAATTAATATATCTTCCTTTTATATAAATTAAAGGTTTATAACAAAAAAATATAAAACAACTAACAAAATCTCAAAAGCATATTATTATAACATAATCCTTTAACAAAAGTAGGTTAAAAACTAAATTTCAAGTCACAAGCAAGTATTTGTGATACTATCACGATATTATCAAATATCTGTTTGAAAATAAGTTTACAAGGCAATTATGGCTCACGAAATATGTACAATGAGAAAGTTTAAAGGGAAGCTTTACAAAGCTTCAAAAGCTGTTCCTTACAGGCATTACTTAAGATAATACGTATATCTAGTTACTTAAGATAATACGTAATTTCAAGGCAGTTTTTATTTAATTTTTATTGTTAATATTTGCTATAAAATATGTACATTTTTTATCTATACCTATATCTAACGCCGCATGATGTATAATTAAACAAAAGATTTTTTTCATCAATTTGAAAAAGTTTGGTAAAATAAGCAAAAAAAGTCATGGCGCAGAGGCACAAACGTGCGACTGTACCTAGTGTTAAGACACTCCGTTCCCCACCTTCTGCTGAATTCTGTAGGCATTGCGTGTTGAGTGGCAGAACTCAACGCCGTGAATGTAATACAATTGTATAAAGATAATATATATATATTTTACATGTAACTAATGTTATTACATTTCCAAATGTACTTAAAAGATTAAATACTTACGTGTAATCTTACAGAAAATGTCTTAAAATTGAGAAGAGCGTGTCTTAACATACTTCAAGATATAAATGATAGGGCTTCAAGAGATTACTCTAGAGATGTATATGTATTTAAAATTCAAGTAGGTTCAAGCCTTACTAAGGATAACTAAAAGTACTTTCATGTTTCCTCATAGGATCGAACGCGGTGTTAAATTACGGAGCTAACCACTTAATATCTCGAAATTGAGTGCAAATGAAAAAAAAAGAAAATACCATATTGACATACCATAGAGAAAAATCGTTAAACTGCTTTTATATATTTTAAAAATATATTTCATTTAATTTTTTGCCGTCATTATAGCAGAAACATGTCCTTACATTCGTCCTTTGTACTTTAAATGACATCATGATGTAGAATGAAGAGTTCAAAGGGAACAAAGTTTGCTTTTGTCGTGTTAACCTTAACTTATGGTAACTATACAATTTAAATGTAAAGCGGTAACTAGTTACAAACTATTTTACATTTAATACATATACATATATAAAATTAATCTGATTTTGTCTGTATATATATTTTTAACAGTTGCTACGACTGTAAACGTGACAGGTTAGGAGTTCGATTTGGAAAAGTGGGGAGCGGAGTGTTTTAACACTAGTGTTCCTCTGCCTACTCTGCTACATACATTCCTTCGATAAGCGCCACCCTTTGGAATCCTTGGAATGTTAATATAATACATTAGTAATATTTTTTCCTATAATAAAATCAAATGAAAACTTAATTCTATTGAATAACAACGTGGCCAAACTTTAACATGCTTATTAAAACTTTTTTTGTTTTGAGACGTCCTTTGCACAATAAATGCTTAGAAACGACCATTATACAAAGATTTTTATTTTATTGTAAGGGTTCAAAATAATTATAAAGATTTTAGAAAAAGCCAGCCATTAGGTTCAGTGCTACTGGGAAACTTATTTAACCTAATAACATTATTAGTATTTGCAAATAGAATATAATAATAACCTCCATCCTTTATATTATTTAACCTAGTTTAGAAACTATTAATAAAAGCCTATATACCTAAGTTTTATCGAAATTACTTTTGATATTGAACTATTCTATCTATTCCAATGCAGTGATACCAAAGAGAGCATGAAAGCCAAACAGCTTGCGCAATTCAACGGGAACCTCTCTGAATAATACATTTATTTACTAGAACTTGGTAGCTGGTGGATGTTTGTGAACAAACAAGTGTATGTTGTTATACAAATATTATACGTTTGACATTAAGTTCTATTATGGTTGAAAGTTATGTAAATGTGGCCAATATTAACTAATAATTATTAGATAAACTATTTATTTTTTAGCTTAACTCTCACATAGCATAGAAGATAAAGGGAACCTGGGAAGCCGGTTTTAAGACACTCCATCCCCATTGAGATACTTCTGTTCCTCATAGTTTACCGACTCCTGGTGGTGGAACTTAACCCCAAGCATTCGTTACCAGAGGTAGAAAATAATATAATAATTATTTCATTTCCTCCAGTGGGAATCGAACCCATAACATGTCACGTTTGCAGTCGTAAAAACTATTAAAGCTTTCTAAATATTTATTTTATTGTCTTTTTGTAAATATGATGACATATTATTTTATTGTTTTTTTTTCATTTTTAGATATCAATAATTACGTAAGTAACTCTGCATCTTATATTTTTTGTTTTAGATGACAGAAGGCAGGTCACGGGTGCAGCAGAATGATCTACTCTTACATGAAGCCGTCATCAAAAATGAGCCGGATGCAGTACGAGAAGCTCTTAAGCGACCCACCGATGTTAACTGTAGAAATAATGTAAGAAGGGTTCCACAATGTTAAATCCAATTTTAAAGAATGTCTCTCACATTGCTCGTCATTTCTCTCGTTACCAGAGGAAATTAAAATCTTAAACATTTCATTCCCCTAAATGAGAATCAAACCCAAACCTGCGACTGTAAACTATTGTGATTACAGTCGCATTTTGGTACTTGTGCACGCCTCTTCGTGGCGCAGACGAAGGCCTTCACTCTTATATATTAAACTAAAAAAGTATGTATTTTATTATTTTTGTATTAAACACAAGTATTATTGAACAAAGCTATTGAAAATTTATTGGCAAATAAATGGAATATTTTAAACAAAGAAAATTCTATATTGCCAAATAATATGGAATACCTATATATAAAACAAATATTTCTGAACAAGAACAAACACATTATTTCAACTAACTTAAAAATATGGCTTCATAAAAACTCCGCCTTCATATATTTTAAGTACGAGCAACTACCGATTCATTGACCCGTAACATTCGTAGAAGTTTTATAAGTCTGAATAGAATAGAATAGAATATATTTTATGAATAAAAAAAACAATATTAAGAAGAACTTTTCAAATTTCTCATTTTTGTAATAAAAAGTTGTATAATTAAACTAAAATAGAAGTAAGTGTAGGTGAAGATTGTTTAAGACAATATTACTTATTTTATAAATTTATTACGGATTTATTACAATTCAATTATTTTTTATAATAATGGGAATAGAACCCACAATCGTTGCGTTTGTATTGTTTGTCTGTGTGCATTTCTCTTAGGATCGGCTTAACCGATTTAACTGTATTTTGGCAAGCTTCTTTTGTTTCAATTAGTACGATACGTGTCAATACGTGTAGATATTATTTTTAAAAGCTTTTATTTAACTTGCAATGTATGTATGTGGGTTCGGGTGAAATCTTGGAGCTCAATTTTGAANCATGCCAGAACGAATGTCATCAGTAATTTTTACTAATGCCGTTGTCGTACTATGACCAGGACGGAAACCGGATTGCAAAGGGTTCATAAGGTTATGTTGGTAAAGGAACTGAGTGAGTTGGGTCTGAATTAAGCGCTCAAGGACTTTGGATAGGAAAGGAAGAATAGAAATAGGACGGTAATCAGAGAAATCAACAGGATTAGGTTTTTTGGGTAAAGGAATTATTTGTGCATCTTTCAAATTGAATTCTTTTCATTCTTTTCATCTTTAAATATTATTATTATTTCTAAATATTTAAGATTTGATTTAGTAATCCTATTTTATATGATTTAATCCTTTCAAATGGCTCCTTGTAAGAAATTGGGTTTAGTGATAAGGACGCCTTTGCAGTTTTTATTGTCTTTTTGTAAATATCATGACATATATATTTTTTTTTTAGTTTTTAGTGCAATAAAGTATTATTATTATTAAGTCAAAACAAAATGCCCCTACGCCACTTCTCTCCTAACTGATATCTGTGATATCAATAATTGCATAAGTAACTCTGCATCTTATATTTTTGTTTTAGATGACAGAAGGCAGGTCACGGGTGCAGCAGAATGATCTACTGTTACATGAAGCCGTCATCAAAAATGAGCCGGATGCAGTACGAGAAGCTCTTAAGCGACCCACCGATGTTAACTGTAGAAATAATGTAAGAAGAGTTCCACAAGGTTAAGTCCAATTTTAAAGAAGAGAGACATTGCGCGTTATTTCCCTCCTTAAATTAAAATTTTAAACATTTCATTCCCCTAAATGAGCATCGAACCCAAACTGTATCGCGATTACAGTCGCGCGTTGGTACTTGTGCACGCCTCTTCGTGGCGTGGTCTTCACTCTTATATATGAAACTAAAAAAGTATGTATTTTATTATTTTTGTATTAAACACAACTATTATTGAATAAAACTATTAAAAAGATTTATTGGCAAATAAATTGAATATTTTAAACAAACAGAATTCTATATTACCAAATAATATGGAATACCTATACAAAAATTTCTGAACAAGAAGAAACTCACATTATTTCAACTAACTAAAAAATATGGCTTCATAAAAACTTCGCCTTCATATATTTTAAGTACGAGCAACTACCGATTCATTGACCCGTAACATTCGTAGAAGTTTTATAAGTCTGAATAGAATAGAATAGAATATGTTTTATACATGAAAAAAACAATATTAAGAAGAACTTTTCAAATTTCTCATTTTTGTAATAAAAAATTGTATTCATAAACTAAAATAGAAGTTAGTGTAGGTGAAGATTGTTTTAGCCAATATTACTTATCTTATAAATTTGTTATGGTTCAATTCAATTAAATATTTTTTTTCTGAAAATATATTTTTTTACTTTTGAGCCCGGTTTCCTCCGCGTAAGAGACATTAATGCGTAATACTTAGACAGAGCGGACTCCTGTTAAACCTTTTATACCTTTTAAACCTCGCACTTACAGAAGAGAGTTCATTTCAACTCTTTCTACTCGCTCGGTCCTTTCCGCCCGACTATTTCTTAGTGAGAATGCGAGTATGCAGCTTACTCTTGCGAGTTCCACGTACTTCGCGCTTCGTCTTGTTACCAGAACAGAAAAATGAAAATAATTCATTCCCCCGCATGGGAACCGAACTCGTTTGTACTGTTTGTCTCTGCTGTATTTTGGCAAGCTTCTTTTATTTTAATCAGTAATACGTATAGATATTATTTCTAAAATTATATGGTTATAAGAAAACCAAAGCAATACAGATTAGTAAATTCACAATCATGTAGTCCAAGCGGGCGAAGCCGCAAGCTGCTTCCTACTAGATCAATATAAGCTAAGCATAAGTATAACAAAGTAAACTTTGTTACAGTACGGCCGAGCCCCAATCCACTGGGCGGCGAGTCGAGGCAACGTCGAGATTATCAATTTGCTTATACAAGCAAAATGTGATATAGAGGCTGTCGATAAGGTATGTGGTTTTATTTAAAATAAAATAATGACACTTCAGAGACCGGGCGTGACTCAAGTGCTGTAGTGGCACAAGTGGTGGACAGGTTGTGGTTTCGATTCCCATTCGCAATGCTTCGGCCAAAACTGGGAAACTGTAATGTTTTAATAGGAACATTTATTTTATACTAGTATTCCATGTCTTCTTTCCCTATCTTATTATGTGCGGGATAAAGCGTGAACGCGGCGTAGAGTTCCGTAAATCAACATTACTGATTATCTCAGAAGCAAATTCAAATTTATTTAACCATTGTATCAGTAACTTTTTATTTATTAACATAGAATCAAAAACAAATACTATATAGGTAAATTTTAGATTTTTCTTAGCACTTATTAACTTCTAAAAATGTCAAACTTTCTTCTATAAAATAATATTTCTACAGTTCGGCATGAGGCCACTCTTGATGGCGGCGTGGCACGGACACCTGGCCGCGGTACAAACCCTCGTGCACGCGGGCGCCTGCCTCGCAGCTACTAACAAGGTATGCTATCCTGGTACTTGAGCTACAAAGTCCCATGGGTCAGATCGATAACCCCATAAAACACCATGGAGAGATCGTGTGGTAACGAAGGCGATACGGCCGTATTATACTGTGTACTCGCTGAGTTGTGATAGAATGATTTTAGTTTATAAGTTGAAAACTTGTTTGCTTTAATTGTTTTTTTATATAAATAATAAACATTGTTTAATTTTTTTGGGGTAGGTAGGGAACCTAGAGTTAATACATTCCGTTCCCATTAAGGCACTTTCGATTCCCACTTTTCCACATTCAGAATGTAATGTATGTCTACGTCTACCAGAGCGACGAAAGGCGCGGCGGTGAGTTCCGTCACTCTAAACACAAGAGTGAAAAATTCTAAATAAGAAATGAAATATTTAATATTTTTTAATATGTTGCTCTGGTGTCGAGGCAAAGTGGTGCGGCGGTGAAAATGGGGTACGGAGTGTCTTAACACTAGCTTTCCTCTGTCTACTCTGTTTCTTTATTACACGGACCTTTTTTTAATGTAATACGTATAGATATTATTTATTTTATATATTAAAATAACATTTTAAAAACATCTAAATAACACTAAAAAAGAAATCCACCTTCCATTTTCATGAATATATCATCAGTACGGTACATTAACTCCCTCTTCGTTGTAATTTTATTACCAGCGGACCCCATGCGTCATGGTGTATTATATTTTAGTGCTAAATTTTATGAGTATTATTTTCCATTATTTAAGCTATGATATCGCTTTTGTTTAAAAGTTTTCTTTTTACTTGTTGTTAAGACACTCTATTCCCCAACTGTGCAGCATTGAGTGTTGAGTGGCGGAACTTAACGCCGCGCTGTGCCTTGAAATTAGATAGATCACTATATTTTAACATCTAAATATTCTTATATCAACAGAAAAACAACGACATACTCCAATGCGCGTGCGCTCGTGGCTCCAAGGACGTGGCGGGCTACGCACTCTCCCTTGGAGCCAAAGTGGAGAGTTGCGACACTGCGGGTGATGCCCCCTTAGCCCTTGCAGCTCGGTCCGGCCATACGGCTGTTGTGGAATTGTTGATAGAGAATAGCGCCGATATAGATGCTGTGAATAAGGTAAGAATTTGATTAGTAACGGTTTGTGGTATTATGCGAGTGCTAATAGAGGATTTCTAAAAAACTGAATTTTCACGAAAACGGAGTGACGTGCAGCCATTAATAGGTACGGCGTTTTTTTTGTTGAAATACACTACGTCGTTCTTTCAGGTTTCTTATTTTTTATTTCGGCTTTATTTTTAATTTAATTTAGTGAACTCGTTTACACAATTGAGTCAGTCTTTGAAAATAAGCTAAATAAATTATATTATAAAATATATAGGAGCCATCGGTATGACTATAAAGTGTAACATACATTAACGCCACTCGGATTCTGAACCCTTATTTACGATCATAGTTATGTTACAGATTTAAAAAGGAATTTATTTGACGGCTCAATTATGTTTCCTTGTATATTCTTATAGTGTCTATTTATGTTACAAGAGCATTGGAAAATCCTTTTGATACCTCTGTAATGGAGTCGCGTGTAGAGGTTATTTATATTTGTTGTTTCTTATTTACATGAGGTAAGCAAGAACTATGAATAGAAACCTAACAAAAAGTCAGTGTATATATATTTTTTTTTCATCTTCACGCTATATGGCGCATATAGTAGTGTAGATAGAGGGAACCTAGTGTTAACACACTCCGTTCGCCACTTTCCACCGAATTTTCGATATGTAAAAAATTTTATATACAAGACACATTAAAAGTTAAAACTCCAAATCGAATTAATTACCTAAAAACAAAAAAATATCCACAATAAATATTCTAATAAAAAACTATTCAATTTCGAGTAATAAGAAAATTTTAGCTTCTGCTTCATAATAAACAATAGTCTCTCCAGTCGCCTTAAGCCCAATTCCAGTATAATAGCCTACCATTTTAATCGCTGCAGGCAAGAGTAGAATACCTAAATTACTCCGACATCAAGGTTGAAAACAAGAGAATGATCAGAAACCATGAACGTAAAATAAATGATTTGTTAATTATTAACATTACAGTTTGATGGAAAGGCATGAGCTTTTAGTTATAGTTTTACTTAATTCTAACAGTTTAGTTATAGAGAGCGTAGTGTCTAGGTTATTTAGTGCTTAGTGGCAGTACTTCACGCCGAATTTTGTCTTGCCAGAGCGGGGACGTGAAATAATCCAATGCGCCGCAGGTGGAGATGCTATCCACATGGGAATTGAAATGAGAGACCGGGCCCGTGCTTACCACAGAATTTTTACTAACAAAAAAATTAATCTGAAAATAAAAAAATCCTTTTACATAACAAGATCCGTTCGTTACTAAACTTGAGAAATTGTTTGCGCTGTAAGTCGCCTCATATTCAAAACATATAGGGCAATTTCCGTGGACAAATTTGGGACGAAGTGAGAACTTACAATACAAATAAAGAAAACAATTAAAAAATATATAGATAAATATTCCATAGAAAAAACTAATTATATAGAAAATAGTCAAATTGTCAACATTTATAAATTGTATTTCCCATTGACATACAATCCTGAAATTGGTACAGAACGCTCGATATGCGAGTTCGAATTGCATTTGACCTTTTTTTTAAACCAAAAACGTCCAAAAGAAACTTAATGCGTCATCTTGCAGTAAACCATCTGCACCAATGACCTTGCGCTTTAAATGACGAATAAAAGACCGCTCTCAAAAATGCATCACATTTCAATTCAACGAGTGAATGGTGAAAGTTTGAGCTTTTTGTACATATACGTGACATGCAGACGCCATGGACATGACCCACTTTTTTAAAACATTCGCCATATTCGCAAAAACTATCGAGCTTATATTGGAAACTGGTAAACGCATCTGTTTTAACTCGTATATAACAATTTTATATTAACGTTCCCGCGACAGCTTTATATAATTGTTTTGAAGTTATTCTGTATGTTGTAAATGTGAAAGATTGTGAGTTCGATTTCCACTCGACTAAAATGAAATATTTCATATTTTCATTTCTTTGCGCTGGTACTGAGGCAAAGAGCGGCGTTGAGTTCCGCTACTCAACAGGCAATACCTTCAGAATTAGGTGGAAAGTGAATCATGTACAAATATTTTAATAATTTTGATAGAATGATTGAAATAATTATTAAAATATTCATATCATAAGGCATTATGATATTCATGCCACATCATGTGCCATAATCATTATGTGTCATAATAAATTGTAAATGGCCACTGCTATTAATAACCATGCTAAAATATTTACACTAATTTGGGATTTCCAAATTAGTAAACGCAATTAGTTAATTGGTCGTTAGGACATTTACATTCTGGTTGTAGGGTACTAAGGCTGCTTGCAACAAATATTAGCTTTGGTTGTGTTGTATTTATAGAACGAAATACTCCAACCAAGTTACAAATTAAAAATTTCATGAGTATACATGTACTTTAATATACTACTCATATAGGATTTTTACAGTATAAATTTATTCCAAAATTCACACATTCTCTGTGTTCTACCAGAAATAAAAATTAAGCTTATATATTAAGCATAGATCTCTCTACGAAACCTACCTAAAAACAAAATATTCTCAAGAATTTAGAGCGAAAATATCAAATAGAATATTAATTGTTCCATTACGATCTTTCTACAACTAGACGTCTCAAGTCTCATTATTAAAACAAAATGAGAACACAAGCGCAGCCTCGAGCACCACCTCGGGCTACGCTAACAACATCGAAAAAACAAAAAATACACTCGTTATAAATCTAAATACTATTCGAGAGTCACAGAAACAAAAACAAAATGTAAATACAGTAGAAGTAGCGAAAATATATATTTTTCTTTTTCTTTAAATTCTACATAGTTTGCTAGACCAAGGAATCATTTATGAAGTGAACTGAAAAAAGAAAATTTAAAAAAAAGCATACATAAAGTTGGCGACATTCTTCATTTCTTCTTCTTCTTCATTTATTCTTGTTTTCTTTTCATATTTCGATCACTAATCGAGAGAGTCGTTATATTTAATTTATTTTCATTTATTCACTCTTGAACAACAAACAGGCCAATCTTAGCGCAGGGGCACTTACGTAGGACAGTATACCCGACTGTTTGTGGGTTCGATTCTAACTCGAGGAAATGAAAAATGTAACGAGGCAAAGCGTGACGGAGAGTTCTCTCGCTTAACACGCAATACCCTCAGATTTCAGCGGAAATTGAGGAACGGGAGTGTCTTAATGGCAACGTCCCCACCCAAACAAAAGCTCAAAACCATCTACAAGTATTAAATTAATAAACACAGTATTTAAATAAGTATTTATAAACTTCAAACAAGTCACATTATAAACAGCGGAAAATAAAAGCAATCATCGGCTCTCACAAAGTCGGAAATGAAAATACGAATCGAAATGCGAGGAAAATATTCACAGCTTTAACGAACGAGGAATTTTGTCTTTTTTAAAAAAATAAATTATAATAACAATGCCGAGTGAATATAAAATAATATGTAATTACCTCTTAATGGAAAATCTCTGAATTAAATGGAAAACTCTTTAAAACAGGGTAGAATCACCTAAAGGTTCCGTTTTTATCATGAGGTCTGGAAAAATGCGAAAAAATACCACTTGAAGTTTATACCTATGTCAGTAAAATAAAAAAAGTAATTCAATTTATAGGTAAAACTGAACCTTTTCGACAACGTGTCCATTATTCATTATACCACAAATGATTTAAAGCCAATAATAATTCATCTCCCTTCAATTGCTTACCTACTACCTACTTTAGCCTAACATGTAAATTCTCTCATATACCCTTAAAAAGATTTATATTCTCATTAATAACGTGCCTACGAATATAACGTGAAAGAGCTATGGAATTTATTTTTATTTAACATTCGAAGTACAATAAAAATACAGTGCTTATTGTTTGAGTTACCCAATTATAGTAGTAATAAATCGTAAGCTGAATTGCTTTTACCTTGACATGTTGTATCTCGTTTCATTTTCAGAGTAAAAATGTGCAATTTTTGGTAAACAGTAATAATCTCTTATTATTTTTAAGTAATTTCTTTTTATCGCCATAAAATTTGCGAGGATCTAAATAGGATTCGAATCGTGGAACTGGGGCACAATCCCACGGATTCGAAGGGATTCGTTCCCACTCGAGAACATTAATATAGATATTTTGTTTTTTCGCTCTGATAACAAGGCAAAGTGCGGCGTTGAGTTCTGCCACTCAATACGCCACCAGATAGTGGTATGTGGGGAAGGGAATATGTCAACACTAGGTTCCCAGGTTCCTATCCTGTAAAAAGAAAGAAGGTTCTTTCTAAACATAGGTATGTTGGTATTCTAAATTACCACTAATTACGCTTTCTAAAGGATTTTCTCTTTCTTCTAATATCAGAACTTTCGCATAATAAGAATTACTCAAGAAATTTAACCAGGGCAGAAAAAACTATTATTTAAACTATTATAATTTAAAATGGAAGAATATGACAAGAAGGACGGTCACTTGAGACACTCGCTAGTAATTGACAACAGAACTTGACACGAGGACCTGCTGCAAAGTGAAAAATAGAGGAAATATGCTTTCTCATTTTCCTCTTCACTCTGTTGGAATTTGTACAAAAATGTGAACATATTACATTATAAGTTGTGCTACATAGTTCTTAGCTTTACACTGTATCTCCCATATAGCAAGATAGGCAGAGGGAACCCGGCGTTAAGGCACTCCATTCCTCTCTGCCGATTTCTCGAGGCATAGCGCGTTGTAATTAATTCGCCGGCTACAATTTGCTGTGAAATCGAAATCACATATAATTGATAGTGTATAAATAGTATAAATCGAACCCACAATCATCTTATTTACACTTGTGCCACTGCGACACAGCGGCTTCGAAAGCCATAAAAGTAAAGACCAAAAAGCTTATTTATACCAACATACTCGCATACAAGCAATGTATTTATTACAAAGTGCTTTTTTTATTTAAATGTCAGACAGTGCAAAGCGGCTAGAAAACAAAAACTATTTGTACCAGGCACACATAAGTCATGGCGTAGTTGTATAAAACAAACGTGAGATAAGACCGGCCGTACATTGGAGATTATCTGACGTATGTTTTTGTTGTGTTATTGTTTTTTTTTGTATGTAGCGTTTCGTTGCTTTTACATATAATAAGATTATAATTACATCGAATGCGTAAATGTTATGAAATTTTTATCTAAATTATTTTAATTGGCTTTGGACAGTGTATATTTTCGGCTGTGCGTTGTCTATCAGTCTCTTAGCAATGTAAGAGTAGACATACAATAAATATAATATTATATTCACAAACAAAAACTAATGATAAATCTGCAAACAGCACATCAAAATTATCAACTGTACGAATTAGGTTCAGAACTATACAACAGAAGAATTCAGAACTATATATATAAGGGTTCCGTTTTTACTTTTAAATACCTTTAAAATGTAAACTAAATACATAATTGAATCACTTCCTTGGCATGGTTTTTTTTTTTAACATGAGGTTAATGCTGTTAGCCCTATTGGCTTTTACAGTCTAAATACATATTTACATATAAACATTTACAAATTAACCTCTTCAATGTCCAACGACCGTTATATTTTTCCAATAACAGAGAAGCGACGCTTTCAATGCACTTTGTGTCTGTCGTTAGCAGAACGGTGTTCGAGAGCTCAATCGGTGCGGCCGTGCTTGAAAATTACTTGTGATTCTATATTGGGAAACTGCGAATATAAATTCAATATCTATTTATATACTGTTTAATTTAATTAAAGCAGACATGATTTTGTCCCGGGGAAAAGCAGATTAATTCGTAGGAATACCACATAATTACATATATATTGAAATACTAAATATGTGGCACTTGACATTACATAAGGTTATATCAAATTATCCATCAGAAAACTTTATAATAAAAAATAGCCTGTCATCGCAAAATCAGGCCATTAAAAATAATAATAAAAAAATATCTAAAATATATTTAATATTTAAAATATATTTAATATTTTAATTACCATTTTATAAAAAAAAATCCAACATATAGGTACCATAAGTAAAATATTTATTCAATGAACACAAACCAACAGGCAGGCAGAACAGCCCTCCACCTATCATGCGAAGGAGGCCACCACACCACTTCTGCTCTCCTGGTGTCGCGAGGCGCGTCGCGCGAGGCTCGCGACCACAGCGGCCGCACCCCCTTGCACCAGGCCGCGGTGCACCGCCATACGGAGCTAGTGCGAGTGCTGTTGGATACTGGGTGCAATGTTAATGCAATAGATAATGTAAGTTTATGGTTGCCTGGTGTTTGGTGATTTATTTGGTTTGTGTTATCTGTTGTCCTGGTTGGAGGGGAACAGATTATAATTAGTATAAAGATTTAGTATTACAAAATATAATCTATAATAACATCTATATATAATATATATATAGCTAAGATAAAATAGCGGCCTTAAGTTCTGCTACTCAAGACGCAATGCCTTGATAATTCGGCGGAAAGTTGGGAGAGGAGTGTCTCAACACAACACTATTCTTCCTCTGCCTACCTATAATATGCAAGATACAGAGTGAGCTGAAAAAAATTAAATACAAAGTTATTATGATTTTATAAATATTATTGTATTTTATTAAATTACTTATATAGTTTTAAAAGTTGAAAACAAAACTTTTATTATAAGAGCAAACTATTCGATGCAAAGAGGCACTAGCTCCAAGCATTCTCAACTTGATAGCACAAATATTTGAACTATTCAAAGTGCATTCCCCAACGTGTCGCTAACTTATGTGTTCCTGGTTCATGGAAATACGTAAATGATATACGCATACTTTGTAGTTTGTTGGCGTTTTTTTTTTCAATAAATAATTTAGAATTTTATTAATCTGTATTTTGTAAACGGGACAGTGTCTCGGTGTAAACGTAGATTGTAGGTTTGAGTCTCATTCGGGGGAATTAAATATTTTCATTTTCTCATTGATAGACAAAGTTTGGGGTTGAGTTTAGGCACTCAGAGTACGCAGTGTCTCGTAATTATCGGGCGGAGAGTAAAGGAATTTGCCTACCCTGCTATATAAAAAAACTATATAGGAAAAATATAATAATTCTAAGTAATAAATTTAAAAAATACCGTTCAGTATAATATACTACATTATTTGATGAAACAACCACTAAATATATATATAATTTCTCCTTGGATAGACGTTTTCTTGTTTTCTTGTCATATGTCAAATTATGACAGACATATTGGCGGAAAAGTGAAATCTGAATTTAGTAATTTCGTAATATTATTTATTCAACATTAATATTGTAAGTGCTCATTTTCTTACACGTGTAAGAGAAAATTAATTAATTAGAAACGAGGCGTCGGTGCTTTTAGCGTCGATGGAATTACAGGCATTCTAAATATTTATAGCTTTTCGTTTCTTAATTTATATCTTAACCTTATAGGTTACGGTGAGTGTAAATTTATTTTTTATTGACTCAATTAAAATGTATAATTGTAATACGTAATGAAAGTTACATAATTATAAAATGTGAAAATATATAATATTTTTCACAAGCAGTAGCCATTAACAGTCGCACAATGGTTCCCCTTCGCCACGAATGTCCTCAGCCATACGGAATTCCAGTACACTTATTTATTTTTATGTGTTTTCTTATGTTTTTCTATAGAATGGGGTAACGGCGCTACAGATGGCCTGCGCTCAAGGTTGTCGCGGCATTGTGGAGCACTTACTCGCATTTGGTGCTGATGTCCATTTGCAAAATAATGTAACATTAACATTTTACCTTTTATGCTTAGTGGCTTTTATGGTAGTTTTAAGTTTTGTGTGGCCTTAGGTTCAAGTTCAAAGAAATATATGTATTGTAACGAAATATTTATATTTCTTAGCTCTGGTATCACCATAAGGGACAATTTTGTGTTCTGCTACGAAAATTGGGCGGCGCGTGGCTTAACAGGTTCCTTCTTCTAGGTTCCTTCCGCTTCTCCCGAATGAAAGATCATTTTTAACAAACGCTAAACAAACAATAAATTACTAATGTTTATTATTTACCAACATTAAAATATTAACATAAACTTTTTAAATATAATAAAATAAATTCTTTAAAAACAGGTAGGTTCTTCAGCTTTACACGCAGCGTGTGCTGCAGATGCTACTGACATTGTGGAACTGCTGCTCGCACATGGAGCTGATCCCGCACTCACCGACCAGGTTAGTATGAAATGTTTTTAGTGATTAAATGGGATTGCTGATAAAAAAAAATAATTGTAATTACAAAAATTTTTTACATGTATTTTTTTTTGTGTAAGCAGAGGGACCCTGGGACCCTAGTGACAAAAAAATATGTGTAATACAAGCAGGCGAAGCCGCAAGCGGGTCGCTAGTAAATACACAAATAGATAAAATACATATATTTAAGTATAATTAAATAACATAAATAATTAATTAACTAATTAGTTACGGTGGAACCGTCCCAACCACACCCAGGGTGTCCCGTGAGACCGACCGCTTTCACTTACAAGGAGAGCATAAGTTCACAAGTGCCTCATGCATACAAAGTACGTTTTACTATCAAATCTGATGGAGTCATGTATAGTTTTAAAAAAAGACTAGTTCTTTTAGTCTGTGTCCCGCGTGAAGAAGGGTAGGCAGAAGAAACTTAGTGTTAAGACACTCCGCTGAAATTCTGGAGGTTTTGCGTTTTGTAAGGAGGAACTCAATGCCGCACTTTGCCTCGACACCAGAGCGAAGAAATGATAATATTAAATATTTAATTATGGAGTGGGAATCGAACCCACAACCTGTCGCGTTTACAGTCTGGCCTTACATAACTGGCCTTGTTAGTTCTCCAAAATAAGGAACACACATATTTCTTCTAGCTTGCTCCTTCTAATTGAAATAAAGACAAAATATCATCTAAATGTAAGTCGCGTTCGCGGGCGAAAGGTTCCGTACCATTACCTATAAAAACGACAACAAAATCACATTTGTAATTGAACTCGTTAAATATTTATTTTATTCTGTTTATAAGGTTTCGTACCTCAAAAGGTAAAAACGAAAACCCTGTAGAATTACTTGTCCGTTTGTCAAGACAATTTCAATTCATTTCATTATCAAGCTGAACTTAATATTTAGGGCTCTCAGGTACCTTACCTCAGATCACGGAAAAAAAGAAGCTTTTAAATCAACGTAAAAAGATATGAGCATACAACGTTTTTGATAGGATATGAACTTCCCGTTTGCTTCCCTTGGGCCTACAGTATAAAACTTAGCACGAAGTTAGAACTTACAATACAAATAAAGAAAATATCTGGAAAGTGAAAATTTATAGCTTATTTTGTACAAAACAATCATTACAAACCTTTACTTGTAGTTCATTTCATACAAAATGTGTGAATATGTCCGCAAGTTTAAATTGTTCAACTTTTATAAATTATATTTCCCGTTGACCTACAATCCTAAAAATGATATAGCCTCGGTGAGCGAATCCGACTCGTACTTAACCGGTTGTTTTAGTAGGTATTTGTTTTTTTACATTATCTGTGAAACGAGGTTCCGTTTTACCCTTTGGCTAGGGAACTCTAAAAAGATACAAAAAAAATAATAAAACTAACTGACATGGAAAGTGACACAACCGATTCCTCACAAACACCAGGGAAGCATACAGCTATAGCATCTTTCACAAGACCTTCTCAAGTCTCTTCACATAAACAATAAACAACGTAGCGTAGATGCAANCGACCGCTTTCACTTACAAGGAGAGCATAAGTTCACAAGTGCCTCGTGCATACAAAGTACGTTTTACTATCAAATCTGATGGAGTCATGTATAGTTTTAAAAAATGACTAAGTAGTTCTTTTAGTCTGTGTCCCGCGTGAAGAAGGGTAGGCAGAAGAAACTTAGTGTTAAACACTCCGCTGAAATTCTGGAGGTTTTGCGTTTTGTAAGGAGGAACTCAATGCCGCACTTTGCCTCGACACCAGAGCGAACAAATGATAATATTAAATATTTCATTATCGAGTGGGAATCGAACCCACAACCTGTCGCGTTTACACTCTGGCCTTACATAACTGGCCTTGTTAGTTCTACAAAATAAGGAACACACATATTTCACACATGCTTATAAGGTTTCGTACCTCAAAAGATAAAAACGAAAACCCTGTAGAATTATTTGTCCGTCTGTCAAGACCATTTCAATTTATTTAATTATCGAGCTGAACACAATATTTAGGACTAAGGTACCTTTTTTACATTATCTGTGAAACTTTCACGGTTATAGGTCTTGTATATTTCATATAGGTCTTTCATATAGGTCGGTTATAGGTCTTGTATGTTTCACGGTTATAGGCTAGGGAACTCTAAAAATATTTTAAAAAATAATAATAAAACTAACTGCCATGGAAAGTGACACAACCGATTCCTCACAAATACCAGGAGAGCATACAGCTATAGCATCTTTCACAACACCTTCTCAAGTCTCTTCACATAAACAATAAACAACGTAGCGTAGATGCAATACAAACCTATAGTCATGATAAAAAGAGATAGCATTAAATAACCTATGAATACTATAAAAATGCAATATTGCTATCCTCTTTTAAATCTTTGTGTTAGAAAGAGATGGAGATGTGAGATGATTATTATTTTGTTTTCCGTCTCTCTCTATAAATATGGCTTATCACCGAACATTTACATATGAAACGCTTGATGCCTTCACATACCAGGAAAACATGAAGTAACCGGTAGGATGAACCAAAATATTTAATCAGAGGATTGAGGGATAGTTTTAAAGTAGTAAATAACATTGTTGTTATTTTAAAAGGTTTTTTCGGCTCATTTATTTTTAAAATCTTTAAAATGTTATTCCACACAATGTATAAATATCCCGCCAAGTCCATATTTTTATACTTTACTTAGGTTTTTTTAATTATTATTATTTTAGAAACAATAATGTATTTACAGATATTCTTTAATTGCTACGGTTTCGTCAAAAATCAGTTCGATGTGTAACTTAACATTTTTTTGCAGACGAGACCGACTTTGAATTTGATTGTTGTCAAATGTACCATACAATCTGTGTTGTATCTAGTTTTTTATTAATTTAACAAACAATCTTTTAAGTTTTAAATTTCTGCGCATATTTTCATAAAGGGGTACCAAGTTTCTGCTTCACGTATAGATATGACTGTAACAATGGCATACGGTTATGTTAAGACTATTAACATAGTTGATTAAATTGTAAAAAAAACTAAAAATAAATATGTAAGATATTTTAATTTTACTTAAGAAAAAATAGGATTAAAGAAACTTAAACTAAAACTGATTATTTCCTTGTCAAGGAAAAACTTAATAATTATTATCGTTTAAATTTAATCCACATAATTTTATCATCTTTGTCTTCACTTTTTTATCCTAAAGGGTCCACGGTGTCCAGGGTGTTCATTTCACCCCAAATACATAATATATGGGTTAATAAAAATAAAAAGAAACACCTAAAAAAAATCCCTATAACGGGTTAAGTTAACCTTAAGAAACCTATTGTAAATACCCGTTCCTCATACAAACTATGAATGAACATCACTACTGATGTATGACGAAACGCTTTATAGTTCTGTACACCAGGAGAGCATGACCCCAACAGAAGTATCCAATAAAACTAGTTCCATATACAGAGTAGTGTTACAACATCGATGACAACCGTGGTTTTTTTTTATTTATTTGTCACGTATCAAGCGGACCCCTTTTAGTGACCAGGGTAGCAGAGGTTTGGTGGAGTTCGTTCGGAAGTCAGACATCGATATTTCATCTGTTCTCATATACTGTTTTGAATGAATGCGCAGTCGTAACCCAATCGATAGGCTTAATATGAGAGATTTTTTTCTGTATCCCGCACACAGCAGGGTAGTCAGAAGGAACCTAGTGTTAAGACACTCCGTTCCCCACTTTCTGCCGAATTCTGGAGGCTTGCGTGTTAAGTGGCAGAACTCAATGCTGTACTTTGCCTCGACACCAGAGCGAAGAAATGGACCTATAAACGTAAATAAATATTTCACTTCCTGGAGTGGGGATCGAACCCACAACCGTCGCGTTACAGTCACACCCTTGTGCCGCTGCGCCACGGCGGCCTCATGTAAACGTTTCTACAACAAAAACATTCAAAGACCTCTCCAACCTAAGTAAGCATAAGGAGAGGACTTCTCTCACTAACATCACATCAAACACTCGAAAAGGTAAAGAGGGATGAGCAGTCCGGGGATTTTGAATCACTAGTGAAACTTAACTGAACAATGTATATTTAAGTGTAAAAACATGTGATTCTATATTATACTAGCGGACGCGCGCAGCTTCGCTTGCGTATTTAGGGGTGAATTCTAATTACCCATGAAACACATGTTCAATTAAATATTTTTAAGTCTAAATATCAATTTTTATAAAAATCGGTGGCGATTTAAGAATTTTTCCATACAAACTTTCAACCCCTTATTGGCACCCTTAGGGGGAGAATTCTAGAAAACGATGAAACACGTGTTCAATTAAATACTTTTAAAAATCTAAATTTCAAGATTAGATTTTATAAAAATCGGTGCCGATTTTTTTTTCCATACAAACTATCAACCCCTATTTCACCCCTTTAGGGTTAAAATTTTTTGAAATCCCTTCTTAGTGGATGTCCAGATTACAAAAGTAAACATCTGTCCAAATTCCACGTTTCTACCATCAGCGGTTACGGCTGTGCGTGCGTCTTACCCCAGTCAGTGAGGACAGGTCCTTTTATATATATATAGATTTAATATTGTTATAATATCATTTTGTTTTCTTTTCGTTCTTAAATAACTCAAAATCTACTTTATTTTAACAAAACTAAACAAAAATACAATTCTTAGATTAGTGCACATCTCATCAACACTGACTTAAATACATTACTATATACGTGTATGGCAAGGTAGGCTGAGGAAACCTAGGGTTAAGGGATTCCGTTCTTCACTTCTCGACAAATTTTTGTTTAAATGGCGGAGTCCAAGCAGCTTTGTCTACGAGAACAGCGAAATGACAATGGATTAAATATAATTATTTCCTCGAATACGATTTGAATCCACAACCTCACATTTATGGCCTCTTTCCACTTTACTGTAAAAGCGGGGGACCTTGTTGGGGTTGAAATTAGTGGACTGTATAAACATAAACGTTTAATAAAGGAAACTTTGACAAGACAAATTTCGGTGTAACGACGACGCAACATATGATAAGCAAAGAGAAATGAAGAGAATAAATGGTAGGCGCACCCCGCGCACCGTGCCATAGCAAGCTTCGTTGTCGTCAATTGCCCAGCGCATGCGCGCAGTCAAACTAGCGCCATCCCGCGACATCAGTCACAAACACCACGATTTTCTATTGATATGCATTACGCAAAGGATGTTATTAGAATGATTAATTTGCAAAAAAACAAAATAAATCAAAATACAAAGCTGGGTAAAGGAATATATCTGAATATATCTAATTCAGAAAATAATATATAAAATACAAAAAATTAGTAAAGTATCTTCGTTAGAAAATACTCTTCTAATTCAGGGGACACCCGGGTTTGAACCGGGGACCATTCGATCTGCAGTCGAATGCTCTACCACTGAGCTATATCCCCGCTGATAGATATTTTGAATAAAACTTATATGTCCTAAAAATACTGAAAAAATATTTTAAAAGTAGGTATTTAAAAATTTTTTTTACATTATTAGATTATTAGTTATAAATAAAAATATTACAAAAATGAAACGCAACATTGGAAATGCAGTTTGCATTACAACAAATACATATTAGAGACAATATTTTAATAAATTAAAACATATTTTTTTTTGTTAGTAGGTATCTATCTAGTTATTCGACGATTCAAAAGTGCTTGTAATAGTTTATTTGAATAAAGAATATTTTGAATTTGAATTTGAAATTATTAATACAGTATTGAACATTTCATATTGTCTTTTAAAACACGAAATTAATTAACTAATATTATATTCTTACACTATATAGTTACACTAGGGAGGAAGAAGCAAACTCGGGATTTACTCGAACGTCATTGAGACCTATTGGGTTGCGAAGCTTAGATGATAACAAGAAAACAATGTCACATATCTTTTGTCCGTCGGGGGGTGGGGGGTGGGGTAAAAAAATCTGTTGCATGAACATACTCGAGCGCGTCAGATATTGATATCATCAATTTCCTACGTCTTTTTAAACATGAAAATATGTTAATCTGACAGTTTCCATGATGGTGATGGAGATGGTCAAGGAGGCGGCCATTGTGGCAAACTGGTACACTCAAGGTAGTTTGGTGGGTGCAAGACTCAGTGTCGGAGAGCGGGCAGGTCGAATGCGGAACGACCTAACGAGGTTGTGTGACGTGGCAATGCCGAGAGCTCGGCGACGACGACGATGTCGCCAAGTATATTGGTGGACTAATGAGTTAACAGAATTGCGCGCGTCCTGTAATCGGGCGCGGCGGACATACACAAGGTGTAGAAGGCGAAATGACCTTCATCTTACACTTGAGGACTAGCTGCGGAGTGCCTACAAAGAAAAAAAACACGCTTGACTGAAGCCTCGACCTCGCCTTATCGTTGACCGCACCAAAGCGCTGGGTCTGAGGGTCTCGATGCCCAAAACAGAGGCCCTCCGATTCCATGGCCGGCGCAGGGGTCCCCCCCGTAGGGCTACTCGGAACATACAGGGTCAGGAGGTGGAAATGAAATATCTGGGTCTGACCCTGGACGGTCGATGGTCGTTCAAATCGCACTTCGCTCTGCTTGCACCAAAGCTTATAAACTGCGCCGGAGCCCTTGGCAGGCTAAGGATTCAATTTAAGCCTTATCTTCTTAATTTTACGGTCAGTTTCGCTTAACTATTTCTTTTGGTATTTCTTTAAATTTCTTTCTTTCCTTCGGTAAGTGTTAGATTATTCTCTCTTTGTGTATCTTGTGTGTAGAATAAATTTGGACAATTTCTCCACAAAATTTCGATCTTTAATTTAACTCCATAAGTATAAAATAAATATAAAATAATTTTAATTAGCGTATCTCATATTAACCAAAGATACCAGATCCTAAAAGGTCCAAAGGTCCTATCCGATATCTGTCGAATCTATCGAATAACTGGACATATAGAACTGACGACTAATTTGGGGGAAACCGAGTAAAATATCATTATATGTATGTATTCACATGACGCAGACGTAGTAACGCGACGGTTCCCCCGCTCGAGGAAGTGAAATATTTATTTACGTTTATATTTCCATTTCTTTGTTCTGGTATCGAGGCAAAGCGCGGCGTTGACTTCTGCCACTCAACACGCAAGCCTCCAGAATTCGGCAGAAAGTGGGGAACGGAGTGTCTTAACACTAGGTTCTCTCTGCCTTCCCTGCTGGCGGGATACAGCGTGAAGCTGATTTATTTTATTTTATAATGTAAAGTATATAGAATATATGGGCCGTAAGCTTAAAGTTAATATTTTCTATTATTGTTCTTACTTCCTACTTAACTTTATCTAGACATGCATTCTGTAGAGATAAATATCTTTTTTATTTGTTTGAAAAAGTACTAAAAAAGAAGTAAATACTAAAAACGTACACCAAAAAATGGCTATTATATCTTAATTCTGATTGAATCTTTGTCACTGGTTTTTAACCACCCCACGCATCCGGTGATAAATTGATGAGTTGGTTTTACGCAAATTCAATTTTGCGCGAACGTCGATTGGGGCGAAAATAAACTCGATTACTAATTAAATGAACGGAAAATATACCGGTATCAGAAGTACTCGTATTGATAATATAATATTGATTTGATTTGTCTTTGTTTGACGCTAATAATTGAATTTAGATGTTTTATTTATTAAAATGGTTGTTTTTATTGTTTGTTTTGTGTGAAATATTCCATTTTGATATAGATATAAATAGAAATCTTCTTCTTCCGGGCATTAATCCCGGTAAGTCTTGCTGAGTCATGNCTACTCCACTTTGCACGGTCTTTTGCGTCCTCGGTGGTTGGACTATTAGCTTTCATGTCCTGCATCACGACATCCAACCAGCGCTTCCTTGGGCGTCCGGGAGGTCGCGCTCCAGGAACTGGTATAGCAAGGCACTTGCCGATCCGATATAGTTCTTGTTGTATGTAGGTAGTTTTGTATAATAATAAAATCCCTTGTTTTGTTGCTCCCTTATATATTAACCTTTAATTACCGTAAAATCTAACTGGCGACGAGTTTAAAAGTTATAACTATTGTGTATTCGAAATATGCCTATCGGAAAAATCGAATCTTTTGATTTATCGAGCAAAAAAATGGTCGGCATATATAAGACCGCGTGGAACAATTTGTGGCATTAAACAAAATTGAAGACAGTTTAAAAGTGGCTACATTAATAACATTGGTCGGCGAGCCTACTTATGACCTAATGTGTGATTTGTGTGCACCTCATAACCCGGAGGCAAAATCATTCGAGGAGTTAGTGAGGTTAGTCGGTGAACATCTCGAGCCGAAGCGGTCCGACATTGCAGAGCGACACGTGTTCCGCTTGCGCCGGCAGGGGGAGGCAGAGTCACTCAGCGATTACCTTCAAGCGCTTAAGCATTTAGCGAGCACGTGTAATTTTAGATTTAATCTGGAAGAGAATCTAAAAAAAATCTTGAAAAGTGAAGAGATGCGGTCTCGTCTGTTTGCTGAGTCGGACCCTACTTATAAAAGGGCTGTCGAGTTGGCGTTGGCGTTAGAAGCGGCGGAGAAGCATGCGCAGGTTAGCGTCGCGGGCGCGAGCAATAGCGGACAGATTTGCGCTGAGTCATTGCATCGAGT
>JAKRZM010000799.1:46024-65748 GCA_036379175.1 Heliconius cydno galanthus | reverse complement strand
TAATAATAAACTAATTTAATAATACATTTTTACTATTATTCCTTTAATTTTTACTATTATTTACTGAAAACTTTTCTTTTCATTATTTTTTTATATATATATTCTCCAATAAAAGTATAATATCTGAACGTCACCTAACGCACTATTTCATACTTTATGCTTGTGCAAAAATTCAATTGTTTATCTTAACAAATAAAAAAGTTATCGATTTTTGATCTGATACAGACCTCGATTTCCCATAGTGCGCCGTAACAAGCCAGTTTTCGAGACATTAAGTATCACCGCACTCTGTCTTGATATCGGAGCGAGAACTTACCTTAACTATCATATTTTCTGGTATAATTTTGTCGAGACAATTTTTGGCGTGGAGTTTCGCCGCTTAATACGCCTGACAGACTGATGGTAATAGGCGCTAGAAAAATATACTTTCATTTAAAACTTTGACTTCCGTTAACGAAAATCAGTCCTTTTCTGAGCACGAATTGAGATATTTATAAACATAGGTAAGTAGGTAGGTACCTATAATATTTGGTTTCGGTTTATTTTTGATGCCACATCTATATATGTTGATGTTATGCTGAGGTATTTTGAAGTTTTTCCTTATTGTATTTTGGCAGACTTATTTGTATTTATTTTTGTTTCGTAATTTTTTTATGAAGACAACTTTCATGATTCGCTTACTTTTCCTTTCGACTGTTTATCAATACGTTGAAATGAAACTGATACATTTTCCTTAGATATTATAAAAATGAGGTTAATATTTTGATTGTTACCATAGATAAAAAATATATAAAACATTAAGTTAACAGCTTCACCTTCCGCATAAATATGATAGGCAGAGGGAACGTGAGTGTTTAAAAATTTTAATCAAATATATCTCCGGCTATATACCTATACCTAGTTGCTTACAATTTTAGAGACAAAAGTCTCGCTTTCCTCCCCGAGAAAAATCTGGCAACGCCAATTCATATACTCTTGGTTGTTAGTACATATACTTCTAGTTGTTCCCTACATCTTGTCAGTTAAAAGTTTTCACACAATGTCAATTTCCCGTCATCAATATCAATTTGCAGCTTGCGGCTTGTGCTTTATTGCATTTCGTTACTTCGTTAGCCGAGACTCGACTCAGGGACAAATTCAATAAATAATGGACGAGCTTGTCAGTGTAGCGACTAGCGATGCTTCTGAAACACTTTTAACCTATTTTGTGTGGAACTGTCGTCTGTAACCACTTATTGTTTATTTAGGATTTGTTTTAATTTGATTGTTATTTCTATAAAGGAAGTACCTAGGTAGGTAATGTATTTTTTTTACAAAATAAATATATGAAGGATTATGAAAATATTAGAAAACTATTGACTAAAGAATACTTTACTTATAGTTGTCCATATGACATAGGTGTACCTTCATGCTATGATACCTATCTATCAAAGTAAAAATTGCTATAATTATGTGCCGACACGTAACGTTACTCCCGATAATATATTTAAATATTTTAAGTACCTACACATGATGTAGGTATCAATGTATAATTGATACGTACCTACAATAAAATTGTAACTGGTCGCTGTCTGACCATCTAAGATATAAGAGAAAAATTTATGTTGAGGGCAACAAAATACAGCCAGTGACCATTTTCAATAATTTTATCTGTCTATCTGTGCGCGTGTGTACGCTAATGTCAGAAACGGCTTAACCGATTTAATAAAAGATGATTTATTTTTATGATTAAAAGAGTTATACCAATATTATTTATTGTTTCAAATAGCAGCTATTTTATTGATTTGCTTCATGCTTTAGTTTTCAATAGATATTGTTTTTCAAATAACAATTTTATTAGAACACGAATGCCATTAGTAAACAAATAATTATGTAGTTTATGCGGGCGAAGCCGCGGGCGTGTCGCCAGTAAATAAGTAAAACACCTAAACCTTTTACATTGATTATTTTAGTCAATTAATGACATTTTGGTCAACAATTTAATCCTAATAAACGAGGGTACTAATACAATTTCAGGAGCACTCCGACGGGTCAACGACCCCGCGCAATGAGGACAAATCAGATGGACAGTCTCCCGCCGCTAATGAAGGTAATTTTGTATGTAATTTAATTAATATTTGTCTTAGAAATAATTGTATATTTTAATAAACTTACTTATTAAGTATTCCGCACACAGCAGGGTAGGCAGAAGGAATCTGGGAACCTAGAGTTAAGATACTCCGTTTTTATTAATATACTTTTGTTTTCCACCGAATTCTGCAAGCATTGCCTGTTGAGTGGCGAAACGCTGCTAGAACGAGGAAATAATTGCTTCGAGTGGGAATCGAACCCCCCTTACGCAAAGACTAGCCTAGATCAACTTCTTTTTTCAAAAAGGGAAAATTCGTAAAAAAAATATTTTCTAAAATAGACATAATATATCAGTATATAATATTTTTTTAATTGAAGGTGAAGGAGACAGTGAAAGGTGATGGTCAGCAAGCACGCTCCTAGACCGTCTCGCTCAGCGCGGGTTCGCGGCCGACACGCGTCTGGCTCTGCCCCCCACTGGTATGAGACGTCTTTTGTTTACATCGGGAGATTTTTTAATTTCATAATTAACGACGATATAAAGACGTTTTTTAGAGGAGTGTTATCTTTAGAATGGCAAGTAATTACAATGATTTTTAAAAATTTCTATAGCTATTAATTGAAAACTTTTTTAATAGGGGCGACAAAGGAGCGAGCTACAGTACCTGGAGGCTTTGTGAGAATTGAATACCCCGTTATTTATCAATGGGCATTTAAAACTCATAAATGCGTTCTTAATAACAATAACTTTGCCCATCTTATCCAATTCATTTACTGTGTTAGCTTAGTTAACTGAATAATAACATTTAAATTATTTTTGTGTCGATGATGACGCTTTAAATTATTTCCATTTCTCCAGTTCGATGAGTTTACATTCCGCCATAACACGCATTATGTTCAAAATGGACAGAAAGTGGAAAATATACTATAAAACACAAAGTTATTTCTACCTACCCTACTAAACACACGAGATGTTTAACAAACCAACCCTAGATCTAACATCACAACCTGCCCCCAGGCTGCGCACGCTACCGGGAACTCTGCTACCGCGCGTCCCAAGCCCACACCCCCCTGTCAGGCCACACAGGCGCACCCGACGCGCACACGTGCACGTGCGCCAACTGCGCGCATCGCGCACCGCCGCCGCCCTGACCCGTGCCGCGCCCACGACCCACTGCGCGAGTGATCAATGCGTGTTACAGGCAGTGATTACTGACTTTGAGACTTATGTTCTATATGTTTTTTTAGTTAATTGATACTTATGTGTACTTTACATTTTTATTTACTCATGGAACTTCGAAAATTTGAATATAGAACACATTCCATATATTGTTTTTATTATACCAATATTGTTGTTCACGGGTGAACGACAGACACACAGAGAAAGGTTCACCAGAGCGAGTATAACACGCATATTGTACATTCACATCTCATCTTAAATATTATGTGTATGTTTTTATAAACATCCGTATTAAAATACTTTTTATTTCATTCGCTTCGGTGCTTTTTTAATGACCATGTGTTCTACGTCTTTGTCAGTTTTGTTCATGTTTAATTTATGACAGAATGAACAGTGTTGCTAGTATCAGGATTCGAACCCAAAAAAATATAATCCAAATATATTTATTATCTAAATATGCATATATTTTCAATGATTTCTGTTAACGGGGTAATGAATACAGTTACAGCTCTATTGTGAGTGCGCTTGTACGTTTTTTGCTGACTTTTTGCATAAAACACATACACGAGATTTTTAATTCTGTACCATTCCAATATTAATTAAGAAAACCACTAAACAATGTATGTGTAAAGCTCCTTCATTTACGTTTTAGTTTACAATTTCCTCAATTACACTTCCCAGTGCCTTGAAATGACTAAGTAATCCCTAAGATTTAAAACACCGATTTATAAAAAGCTGGAAAAGTATTAACCCCTGCAATAGATTTTTAATTATTCTATTTCAGAACTTAAGTAGTTTAAGAAATTCAATGTACTCTGCTTTTTATATTTTTATGCATATTATAAGCAGTTAAGCCAAATTATCGTAATAATGAAATTATTGTCAAATTAAATGTATCTGTCCATTATATTGCTACTATTAATTAACTAATTACTAGATAAAGCCTTATTAATAGAAATAATTTTAAAATATGACTTTACATAATTTATTTAGACATTCCAACAGTTGATTTCCTACATTGACTAACAACTAGACCGAAAACTTTTAAAAAAAATAATAGTTTTAAATATTTAAAATAGAAGCTAACATAATTTAATTCAAAGTAGTAGTTTATAGATAACTTATCCATACACAAATTTTAGGTTTGTAAAATATAAAAACAAAAACATATTCACATAGTTCCTTTTATATAGTAAATAGGCATACTCAAAAAGAGTGCTTAATTTTAATTCTAATATAACGATCCTATATAAATTATGACCTTTAACTTGTCTAAATGTTTAAATTTATTCGACATAATAATATATTACAATGTATATACTATATTTCATTAAATTAATGACTATGTAAATTAATATTTATTACATGATTCATCTATTTCGATTGTACTTACCCAAGGTCAAAAGTTTCAGAATAATATTTTATAAGTACTTATTATATTCAAAACGTTTCAAAAATTAAATTAAATATTCTTATTATAAAAAAAATATATGTATTGTTATTACTAAAATGAACTATTTATTATAATTTATAGTATATTATGTAAGAAAATTTATTAAAACCTAAGTGATATTTGTTTCTGGACAGCTTGAAGACAGTCTTGTACGTGAATTTAAAAATAAAAGTTAATATTATAAGTATTTTTATTAATGTAAACAGATATACAGTTGTCAAGTCGAGAGTGGACGTTTCAATGGAAATCTCTGGAAAATTTTACAATGTATGGAAAAGTTGGACGCGTGCGATTTCATCAATATTATTTGATATTTATAAAAATGTTTTGATTGGAATTTAAAATGAAACTAATAAAAATAAAATGGTATTGTTAAAAACAATGTAAGACAGGAACATTTTGAAATATTAAGCTTAATTTAGAAAGTTTTGGATATTTTTTTTAAACATTACAAAATAGATCTTTTGAACAAATGTACGACACTAGTTTAAAAAACAGATAGACCACCATAATATAATGTAGCTTGATATGTAGTAGTGCTTAAAAGGAATAAATGCATTTTTCAAAACTTACATATTACAACAGTGTTACCAGATCCAAAAAAACGTAACAACACAAGATATATCAAATTTGCTATTTCACTACCATTTACAAGACTAAAAACTAAAAATACAGAGAAATAAGTAAAAAAAAATAAAACAAGCAAAAGATATATCTGGCAACACTTAACACTATAAAAATTTGTACACTGGTAGGAAGGAATACACGATAGAAACTTGTATGGACGTGATTTGGTGAATTCTTACATCTATGTTACTATATTATAAACATCGAAAATACGACTTTACAATTGTAAAGAGAAATCAACCACTAAACGGTTGTAGAAATAGATTTAAATATGAAAAATACTTGTCAAATTTCCAAAATATCATGTTAATTTATAATTTTACCTAAAGTGTAGATGTCATATGCGACCAAGAGGTACTTATTTAGTCATATCCATTAGTACGAACTTAGACAGTAGCAACTAGAACTATTGAATTTCAACGTTTCTAATGAAACCGGCCGTCCACAAAGTTAGTAGGTACACGAAATATAAACAAAAGTGGAAGGACTCCACCAACTTAGTTATAAGAATTATAAGTTGATTAAAGTGTCGTCACCGTCTAGCTCGTGTTCGACACCATCTATACACTATGATTGCTTTTATAGAAAAAGTACATATTTTACAAATTTATTAATTAAAATCCTTAAATCCATATCAGATGGAATCTGCTTAGGTTGTAGTCTAAAGAGCTGGGTTATCTGTTCGATAAGCTCCTGCTAATTGATGCAAACGAATACCAACGTCGCTGTCTTTTAATAGTAAAAAGAAAGAGACAGCATTATAAATACCCAAACTTATCAGGAACTTATCTAACAATTATAACACAGATCCAAAACAAACCACACTTTAGTCATATTAATAGACTTTGTATCAAAATACCTGTTGCTTAATACGTTGGAACTGACAAGCCAGTTTTACTCAGAACCTTCCAAAGAGTGGTAAATTAAAGTGTTGAATGGTAAACAGTATATGGTAAAGTAAGTTTAGTCATTAACGCCGATAGGGATGGTAAGATGACGCAGAGGCCGCCCCGCCAGACCCGTGGTGACGCTTAGAGGACTTCTGGTACCCGTCCCCGGAGCCCCCTGTGTACTCGTGATCGTCACCTAAATTAATTAACTACATTAATTCGACGACCAAAGGCACTAAACTATCAACAGCAATATATAAAAGCTTTTTTAAAATTGAAATTTGTCACTTGATTTACAGAAGAAATAGTATAGTAATAAAAAAAAAACTTACCGCACCACGCACCTTCTCCACTCACCCAACGAATTATACTATTGGCAAATTACACTTCGTGATTTTACTAGCGATCGTAACCATATATCTAGATAGACTAATTATACATTAAATAATGAAATTAATGACATTTCAATTGCAAACAAACTAAAATCAACTAAATTAATGCTAATTATTTAACTATTTGGAGATTAAACACAAAGCATAATTTACCAACATAAGGATGTGTTATCTATGTGTTATTTCTACCTACCGGTGTTATCTAGCGCAAATTACTATAAACGATTATTTTACAGGTATTTATAAATATTTATGTAATTTATAACCTGATGGTGTGGCAGAAACGTCCGATATATTACAGTAAGATGGCTGTGGTGACGCCATGCCGGGGCAGAATATCATTGGCACCTGTATTATACGGGTTTTACTATTCTGTTTAAGTAAAATCTACAATTGTTATGCAAAAAAATAATAATAAACGAAATGTTCGAAAGGATATGAATTCTACTGATGACTACAAGCAAAAAAAGATGTCGAAAATTAAACCAATATGAAACTCTAAACATCACTCTCTTTTTTAGTGAAAGAACACTCCTTAATAACACAAAATTCATGTTAAGTGAAAAAAAAGGCACAACTGAGCTTTTAAATCGATGAATCGCTTTCGGGAACTTATCGAGACGTTCCGATCGCGTCACTTAACATGGCCACCGCGGCTGCTCGGGGACTTTCCCGTGACGCTGCCTACACCATCTCCAATACATTGCATTTATTGTTAAGTATTAAATAAAAATCAATCAACCTTTAAATATTGATATTAGAAAAAACTTGTTTACTGTTTGTAAAATTAAAGTAACTATTTCCTTTGCCAAATCCAAACTAATAATCCATTTTAAGAATAAATATAGATAATGTAAGGTAAAAGTTAGTGTATATTTTAAGATACTTTACCGCGGCACAAAAGTTAATACATGCAATGAACTCAGAAATGTACAGTACGGTATATCGCGTGAAATTAGTGAGTAGCTACTAGTAGACATTAGTCGTGTAAGACTATTATTAATTTTCGATACTTCGCTATTAAGATATAAAAACAAAAATTATGATAACTTAGACACCTAAAAGGGTACACTACTCTATGGGATGAGGGGGCGACCATTAAAAATGCCAGATATATTTTGAAATTTTTGATTTCTTTTAATTATCTACGTTTTATAATGTCCTTAAAGTAGATATATATTTCATCATAAGATATCTCAAATATTTGCAGTGGTAATATTAATATTTTTTTAATTAATCAACCAGTAGTATTACTTAAACCATTAAGATAGAAGAAGCTTAATATTAGAAAACTACGACAAACTGTTTATTTTTTCCATTACATTACAAACTACATACTTACTTTACCAGTTAAAACTAACTCTAATATATACCCAAAATACCTAATATATTGAATAATGCATAATTTCTACTTCGAAAACCTTAAGTGTTATTTAGTGTGATAGCACTTTTGAGTTACATCGAATATTAAACGAACATATAATAAGCTTCTCGTCTTAATATTTTAGTGCTTTAACCGTAATTAACTAATTATCATTAGGTTTACATATGTTATGTTATGTTATAAATTTAAAAAGAAACAACAAGGACGCACGTGTAAGTCTATCATAATTTTTCTTTTTATATAAGAGCGTAAGGGGGGAGGTGCGCGCGCGCCGCCCGTGGCCCGGCGCCGCGCGCGCTCCCCCCTCCCCCGCCCGAGGCTTAGGGCTAATTACATTAAATTACAACGTAGTCTTACTGCTTACCGTCGGCTAACAAATTAATTATAAATACAGGCGCCCGTAGTGGCCGTAAAGTAAAACTTATATATTGCCGCAAGTAACCATTATTTTATATTGTACATCAGTCGATAAGTTCACCTAACATTTTTTTGTAATCTAATCGATCGAGAATTATGTACTTTATTCACTACAATATGAAAAAAAATATGTATATATGTATATTTATTAAAAGTTAAAAAAATAATCAACATCGAATTTTTTTTTAATTAAAAAACAGAAATAAATAACGACTTGCCCTAAGTTTTATAAGTAATTAATGTTACAATTAACTGTAAAGCCCGTGCGATTTATTTACTTTAATAATATGCGTTCGATAATAATTACATTTATATCATAATAATAATATAATCTAGTATAAATACAAGGTTTTTTTTTCATTATATTAATAATACCTGCATTGATTTAAAATAACTTTAGAACCGACTAATAGTGACGTCGCCGGCGCGTCGCTAAATGCAATCAATTCGTACATTTACAGTACAAAATAGAGAATAACTTAAAAAACGATTCCTGCTAGTCTAACGTTAACACTAGGGGTCACGTATATATAATATAATTAGTCAATTACGATCATAACGGCATTATCGATACGGCGGCCGCGACGGACGGACAGTCGACCGCGCGCGCCTGTTGTTAATATTATTATTTTTATATTATATTAATAATAATATACCAAAAATACACTTTTACACAAACATGTTACTACTATATGAATAAACATACACATATAAAAAACCGCGTACACTATTATTATATAAAGTAATACAAACAAGTCGAAATTGTAAACTACACAACAGTACTACAGTTAAGCCATGATCAAATATTATTAATAAACATTATTTTTATTATATTATAATATTAAGATACAGTAGGTATAGTGTTAAAACTTACGCGGACGTCGCACAGTGACGTCACGGCCGACCAGAGACCACATTTGACAGACGGAGCCTCTTAACGAGTCTTACCGTATTTGTATTTTGCTAACTATTTTAATTAATAAATTCATCCAATATTTTATGTCTCTTCTCCTATATAATAATAATAATAATTAAAAACCCATATAAATAGTTTTATCAATTGATTTCTCACAATAATTTGCACTAAGTTTAATTATAAATGTTCAGTAAATCTAAAATTTCTAATACATATTATACCTTTATTTAAATAAATTATACTCTTTATTATGTTACTTAGAAGATTGCCACGATGCTTGATTACAAACTAACTTCATACAAATTGTTCCGAAGGTTGTCTAAGAACACCTTAGTGCTAATTCATTATCACTGAAAATAACATAATAATAAATCATCTCTATATTCACTTAACGCTTTGTTTAAGGCATCGTTTCCTAACATTAAACAGACGTGAGGACATTCGTCACTATCGGTGGTTGTGTATTAACCTACGCGGAAACGATAGCGGGAGGGGGGGTGAACGGGTACCCGTGGGTACACCGGGGTACCCGAGGGTACACCGGGGTACAGGGGGGGAAGCGAACTTACCAACGACAGACTGAATCTTACTAACGAGGAATGAATCGAAACAAATTAAACCTAACTTACATAGGAACGATCAAGTGAGAGAGTAGAGGAGAGCGGTAGGAGCGGACACCACTACACGTAACCTAGCTGCGGGGCGTAGAGATAGGCACCGACGTCATTTAACAATTATTATTTATATTATTTGAATATTACGTTAGAAGGTACAAGTTTCGTCTCCCTACATAATGATGTGTATTCAGTCGTGTGTAATAATAATATCCGCGTAACTATATGAACATCACATCGTAAGGCGTTTATTTATTTTTTCTCTATTTTTAGCATAAATTTTGTTACTCCGCACCATTCGCCGGAGCGAGTGCTCACTGATAAATAATTAAGTTTACTTACGGCGCGATCTTAAATAACCCTATGCTATACGATCAAATAATGCTTCAGTGCAAGAACAACTCCCCTATCAAAACATCAATAACAACCCCCCGGGGTATGTGTGTGTGTGGGGGGAGAAGGGGGGCGCGGCGAGCGGCCCCCGGCCGTCACATTACTTAGCTTATCACTAAAATTTTAATCAGTCGATCGGTCAAACGATTGATCGATATATAGTTACAGTAAAGGACTAACATTAAATTTAATCTAAAAATTGTTTACTTTAAATAATAACTCACTCTGGCCGGGGGCGGGCGGGCGCCGCGTTCGTTTGGCGATCACGTAAAAATTAACTTTACAATAGACATATTTAGTTATAGTTTAGTTAACAGTAGTTTAAAGTATGTACACGTCCGCGCGAAAGGTGCGGTGCCTCTATACTAAGTGCTTGAGCGTCGTCACTTAAAACATACAACATCCTCTCTTGCTCGTCAACAATTTGGCAGGTAGAACTTCATTATTAAATTATTTATTTTATTCAATATTATAAACTTAAATATTGCAATAAAAAACTAAAATTCATATAAAAAGAAAAAAATAATCATTACAATTACGAATTATATTTATTATACAGAATTGCTCCCTTTTCGAAACGTCGGGAAATTAAAAATATTTAAATCACGTTCAGTCAATGTTCATTATTTCATTAGATCCCTAACGTTTTCCTAAGTCTAAGTGGGTGGTAAATAACCAAAAACTCTAATATTAAACATACATATCGATATATATACCAAATATTTATACAAGTCATTAGCTTAAGTTAAGTTGGTTAGGTAATTTTCCCTAAATTGGCCTTTGTTTTAACATATGGTCTGTCAAATGTGGCGGGATCGCCGCCGTGCACTGCGCAACATCACCTACGTCACCACCGACGCCATTGCGTCACTCTCATTAAAAGAAATCATTTTAAAAACGCGAAAACAAAATCATCGGACATAATGGAAAATATTAAAAACATTAAAAAAGGAGCCCACATCCAAAATAAAAGATAATAAAAAAGGCAAAGAAATTAAAAACTTTCCGTGTACAGAGATGTACACGAGCCGTTCGGAGCTCGCCGCGACACCGGGGGCCGTGCCCGTACTCTTATACAAACAACACTACCGTAGGTATATTATTAAATGTAAAACGTACTTTAAAATTTAATTACAATTAATTTGTTACTACTAAGTTAACGTACGCGTGTGGGTTTGTGTCAATGCAGTCGACGGAGTGTCTCCCCTCTCTAGCTAATCTTTTAAAAACTGTAGTCAAACTAGTTATAATTATAATAGTACATCGTCATTAGATTGCATTGTAAGTCTCGGGCGCCGGGCGCGCGCGTGTGGGGGTGTGTGGAGGCGTGTGGGGGTGTGTGAAGGTGTGTGGGGGTGTCGGGGGGTGTGTGGGTGTCTATGCGGCGGGCCAGTCCTTGGCGCAGTCGCTGTTGAAGTGTTTGGGCGCGTGGTGCGGCAGGTGCACACCTGGCGCGCCGTGGTAGTCGCCGCCGTAGCGCGCGCCGCCGTACGACGAGCCCTGGCCCGCACAACGCGCACTCGTTAGCGCCCGCGCCCCGTATGCCCCGTCTAGTGCCCCTAGTACCCCGGGCCCGCCTAGTGCCTCCAGGCCCGCCAACGCGTCGGTCATTGTCATTATACTAGTACCTCACTTATATTTTTATCAGGGTACCAAAATAGGTAAAATAAAATATTGCCAATTATTAACATTATAATTCACTAGATGGTCCTGTGAATCTAGATTGGTAACACTTATGATACTAAAAACCACCCCTAATGGCTGATCTTGCTAAGACATGTGAACGTGTTACTTAGATATAAAAACTTACTTCACAATTAAATTAATAGTTTGTAATATAATATTTTGCTAGTTTTCTATTTATTATTAAAACAGTTCTTTTTGTCTATTTTTAATTAATAGAATATTATACACTAAGTGGGCGATAGCTATATGGTTTACCCAGTTCCTGAACGACGGCGGTTGGCGAGCCTTAGTGGTCCCCACGTAATGCCCCATAGTAAAAAAACTAGTGATAAATCTCTCTGCCGAGACACTAGACGAAGTATACAAGGCAGGTCTTATGATGTAATATATTTGAGGACCTATAGGGGGCCTATTCTTATCAGAACGCGAAGTGGCCTCCGAATCTTCAAGGGTACAAAGCATCACTACGAGATTATTGATTGAACACAAATAAAATACCAGCTTAATTTAGAATACATGTTGAAATTAGGCCACCTGCGTTGACAATCTAATGTTTATAGGTTGATTTATCGTCGGATTATTCGCTTTTATATAAAAAAAAAGAGTATACTTAAAAATGTAGCAGAGACAATTTCCAAAGTGGAGATAAAAAGAAATAGTAGATAAGAGTAAACACACGATCGTAGAGCGAGTAATGGGACGATAAACCATAGGTATGGGTGCGCTAGACGCGTCGCACCGAAGCCTCCTTATGTCTCACGCCACATACTAAAAAATAATTGATTTTGTTTGTATATCAACTAAAAAGTATAAAAATATAAAGTGTACAAAACAAGCAAAATGTCCATTATTAATGAAAATCGGCTTCGGGGCGGCCGCGTAGCGCGCGCTCTGCTCTGGTTACAATAAACAGATTCGAATTTCATCTCTGAACACTTAAAGTACAGCTCTTAATATTATCGTTAAAATTATATATATTAATGAACCTGCAACAATACGAGAAAAATCGTTGTTTTACTAATTTGTACTTTAAATGCCAATTTACATGTTGAGATGAAACAAAGCTATGTCATCTCGCTCTAGATTCTAGAGTGTAGGTAGGTAGGATGCGATGCGAACGATCGGAACGGAACTAAAGGGAAGCTTAGTCTGGTGCGGTGCGATGCCCGTCCATAGTGAGACCCCCTAGCCGCGACTACCCCGGCGGACCCCTATCTAATTGTCTTTGTGGAGGAGCCACTCTTGTGGGCCCTGATCGACCAACTGCAAAAGAAGAACACATGAACCACTCGCCGCAACTGAGCCAGCCATTGTGAGTAGCAGTGAAAGCGTGCGAGCCGACCCGCCATGAGGTGATGAGGACACTATGGACGCGGCTAAGACATCGCACGCGACAGCCCCTGCACGTGGATCGCAAACACTACACTCTACAGTACAACCAAATTGAGCTCCCTCTCTCACTCACTCACACGTCCATCACCAGTCATGTCAAATGTGTTATGAAAGAGACGAAAAGAAGAAACGTGTTATGAAAAGATTCATTCACTCATCCATTCATACGGTTATGTAAAACAGGGGAATGGATGCCGGGAGGTAGAACGAAGCGATAATGTGATTTATGGAAGACAGTATACCAAAACCCATGTATTTAATTAAAGTGAATATTAATGAACACAATCAACATGTCAACTTGGCTGTACTTTGCCGTATCTAGGCGATTTTGGAAATTACTTTACGACAGAAAAATTTGAACAATCCTAGAGCTGAGACATATCTTCAATGTTTGCGATAAACAAATACCGAAAAGAAACTATTTTTAGAAAAATAATAAATATAATTTATTTATTTAAGTAATATCAAATAATACGTGAGTAGTTTCAATTCAGTATTTGCACCAACTGTTAATGTGGGAGTATTAAATTTGAGGGAAAGCAAGCAAAATAATAGTATATTTATTATATTAAGCACCGCAACCTATTAGATCGTGTTGAAAATATAAATTACACATTTAAACATGAAGATAGAAAATATCACTTAATAAATAATTAATTATATTTTCAACACGATTCAGTGAAAGTTATTCAAAAAAAACAACTCTTTTCCACACATTATTCTAAAATTAAGAATTCTTAGTGTAAAAAATTGCATATAAAAACTAATATTGTTGGAGAAAAGTTGTTCATGGAACGACAAGCATGGGGATAAAGCAAAGCAATGCATTTGACATTAAAATGAAAACATATTTATTTATATCTAATACTACCCAGAGGATGAATGTCCTAGCAAACATAATATGTGAGCATGTTATATAGAACTAACTAAAAAGGTAAATGGTTCAAGCCAAGCAATTCCATGATGATAAAAAAATACATTTGTGAAATAATTCATAATATTGAATTTTTAAATAAATTAATTCACAAAGTAAAATACGATTTAAGGCTGAATTCACGTGATTGATTATTTATTGTGAAATTTAAAAACTGAACTTGACCTTTAATCGCAATAAAAATGAAAGCGCATAAGAAATTTGTTTTAAAAAAATGTGAAGCACTTAAAAATAAATAAAAAATATGTCAATAAAATCATATAACAGTCTAAATGACATTTGCGATGATAGCTTAGTATTTATAATAAAATAATTATGTATTATCTAACTTTTTAATTAACTTGAGAGTATTATTATTCTATGTTTAAATATAATAAAAGTTATGTATAATATGTACAATAACTAAGTTACCAACGCAATTGTTATAGAATCCGTGATTTCGAAATATAGTTTTGCGATTTTAATAAACGCCAGCTTAACAAACATGAAAAAATATCAACTCAAAACACTTGTTCCTACATTAGATACATTGAAACTATATTTTAGCATAAGTTGCAACAAAATATATAACTTACTATCATTACTTAAACTTGGCATTTCCAAAATCACTTATTCAATTGAAAAAATAATAAAAAATAACATTATGTGAATACATTGTGTACTTTAGTGTAATGGCGACGTGTCACGTGAGTCGTGACCGTAATGGCGGCTCTCGCATTTACCTGACACGCAGCCACTACACGAGTTGTGTGTGTATATTAGAGCATTTTTTATTGTAAAGAATACTTTTTTCTAATTACAATATTAAAATGTTGTCTTTATGATCAGAAATATATTATTAATCTTTCCTACATATTTTTTTAGTTCCAATAATTATTTATTGGTATATTATAATGACAAATTTCATATGATTGATTGTTGAAGTATATATAGAAGGATAATTGAGTTTTCTATTGATTCATATATTCATTTATCCTACAGTTATTGTTTTAGACAAATAACTAATCGAAAAGTGAACAAATTTTTACCCAAAAATAATTAACTTACAAACAAACTACACTACTATAAAATGCTCTATCATACATACACACAACAACCCTTTGCACCTGAGACCATTTAGCCTCACATCTCAAACACAAAGACTTAGTACCCATATATAGGTAATATCTCAAATACAAAGGGTCAAGTATTATAAGGGGTCGTCCATAAATTACGTCACACAAATTTGGTTTTTTCTATTGATCGATCGATTCTATGAACCCCAGTGTGACGTCACACAAAAAAATGTAAGTAAATTATAAAAAAATATATATAAAATCTATTACGAAACTTTGAGAGAGAAGTCTCCCTACCCGCTCGACCCCCCTAACATGTGACGTAACTCACGGACGCCCAAGTACCATATTCCACTCCTCAAGTAGTACAGACCAGGAGCTTGCAGTCTCATACCTGATCCTGCTGGTAGGCAGGCGGGTACTGCTGGTACGTGGAGTAGTCCGCCGAGGAGGACTTGGAGAGCGCGGCCGAGGACAGCGCGCCGGCTAGGGGCGCCGCGCCGGTGCCGGCGTTGCCGCCGCGACCGTACATCTCACCGCCCTCCGACAGCGGCACGTACGAGCCTGCAGGTTGAGATCAAAATAATTACTCTAATTATATTACATAAGAAACATTAGTTATGCTTATAATAATATTTTTTTATTTTTTGTCACAAATCTTGGTCCTAGTAAATATATTAATAAAACACCTATCCTACACCTATCTTGTGAGACACAGTATATGTAAAAAACACAGTTTTCGGCGTGGCGTTAAATATGTAGATTATTTTGGTAAATAACTGTTCTAAAACAAACATATTAGCCAAAATTCACACATTTTTCTATAAATTATATTTAAATAAATTATTAATAATGATGTAGTTTGGGTTTTTATTATAATATATTCCAGCATTGTGCAATTTTCATTGTAAATTTTTTTTTTGTGCAAGTGTATTAATAAATTGTCTAAAATCAACAACAATATGTCTGTGTTTAAACTAAAAAAGTGCAGTTAAATGAATATCCGCAAGTCATAAAAAAGCTCTCTCTAATTGTAATATTGATGACAAAAAGTGGCTGCAAGTGTGTCATAATAAAACATGTCTAGTCTATCTGTTTATGCATTAACATAAAAAAACAGAACAATAAAATCATAATATCAATAAAAAAAGTTTTCATCTGTCTGCCTGTCTCTGTGCCCCATAGTAATATTATAAATGAATCATACCACAGACAGGGAATGGGAGTTCTGTGGCATATCTATGTAACATATATTATGTTTATTTACCGTGTGTCACATAGCAAGTAAATATTTTATGTATATGTATTGTACCAGAGCCAGTGAAATTAGGAGTTTTATAGTTAGGAGCGACAATCTACATAAAACATTCACATATGTTAATATCTAATAGTAAAGTTATATGAAAAGCCGTCTGTTGGTGTATCAACTAACAAAAAAAACAAAAATATCTATCTGTCTGTCAGTATATCTGTCCGCATAACAAAAGTAAGATATTATTATACATGTATCATCCCAGAGCTAGTGAAGTTCGAAGTTTTGCAGAAGATATAATGAAATTATATACATGATAAAGTATTAAAAACCGTCTTTATCGGTCTGTCTTGACTAACATAAAAAAAAGAGCAATAACATCATAACAACAACAACAAAAAAGTGTCGCATTGAGCAATCCATAGAACAAAATTACAATAACAACAACAACAACAAAAAACTTTGTCCGTCTGTCCTTGTGTCACATACATCAATATTACCAAAGCCAGTGGAGTTGAAAGTATTAATAAAATATCAAAAACCGTCTTACTCTCTATGTATATTCAGTATTATAAAACAAATGAAAAAAAGCAGTAAAATTATAATATCAACAACAAAAAAGTTTCTGTCTGTCTGTCCGTCCTTGTGTCACAAATCAATATTACACAAGCACCGTACCAGAGCCAGTGGAGTTGGAGTTCTGCGGCATGCTCCAGTTGGTCCAGCTGCCGCCGGCCGACGCGCCCGCGGGGGCCGAGCTGTAGTTGGCTGTTAACATAACACAACTACATTACTCTTTTTTATTTATTTACTTGGGTATCTTATTTAACTGGCTATGGTTTTAATACGAGTTTTTACTGGCTTTTTGGCAAACGGATTGTTATTAACAAAACATGGCCGAACATTGTCAAAAATATCATTCTGATCATTGACATAAAGAAAGTTTTTAATATAGGTTTTCATCCGGATATTACTAGGGTTGATAGTGACTATAGACAGTGACCATCAACATGGCCAAACACTGGCAAAATATATGAACATTTTGTTTATTTTCATTGACACAAGGGAGACTCGCTATTTAGATTTTTGTTATAGGTTTTTACTGGCATATATTAATGGGAATCGCGGGTTTTTTTAAGGGTAGGTACTAATTTAATATAGGATTTCTATACAATTTTATTGCATCTTTGTGTTAGTGTGTGGATGTGTGTGCATGTATGTTGATATACTGATAAAATCTAACATCAGTGTAAAATACATTTTGAAAATGTACATTTCAATTCAATATATAATGAATAGGAAATAATTTTTCATTCAAATTGTTATACCGTTCGGAATATGACACTAATAGCAACAGAATAGGCAACAAGTGTATCCTGTTACCTGCAGGAAAAAGTGAAGCTAACAAACGTTACATATTATTACATTACTTAAAAAAATATGTAGCAAATTTTGTAGACTCACTTATTCATAAGAACAATGAGTATATGCTGATTTGCATATTAATTTCCCACAAACATCTGAACGTACCAACGAAAAGAAACTTTCTAGGCACTGCCTGGATGTGGATATACATTTATTCACTGTATATTCTAAATGACGTCACTATTTTTAACGTCAAGCTCGTAGTCGTTAAAATTTTTCCACTATGGTCTAGCTTGTTAAGGCTTGTTTTTATAAGCAGCAACGCTCGATAGCGATGTCGAAAAATTAATACGCATAAATTATTATGATAAAATATTATATAATTATGAAATGATGATATAAAATGAAAATAATTATATTTATGAAAATTAATCCAAATGACAAAATTTTGCTTTACGTTATATCCCGAATATAGCAAAGTAGACAAAGGGAACTTTAGGTTAAGAAACTACATTAACTAATTTGTCTAATTTTGTAGACTTTGCGTGTTTTAGGCGCAAGATTCAACGCCGCGACTTTTTTTCGTTTTCTTACTAAAAAGAGCAAGGAAATGAAAATAAATAATTCCTTGGAATGAGAATCAAACCTAAAATCGTCGCGTTTACAGCGTGCGTCACGTAGGCTGTCTGTAGGGCGGGCTCTCGGAAAAATTCTTCTGTACTAGGCTCACATCATCACGCTGAACAACTTTTTTGGAGACATTATATTCATATAAATGTAGGTTCGGCTGAACTGCTCATATTTCCACATCAGACCTGCGTTTGTGTACGTCAATATAAAGTGTTGATTATGTTGACGTACGCAAATTTTTTCTTAATATCTCATGTGGCTTAGATAGATTGTTTGACTTTCAACACGTATTTTACTTTCAACTCTTTAAATTTTGTAACATTTTCTATTACCGAAGAATACTTTGGCATTGTGAAGATTTAGTGGATAATCATAATCTACTAGTAGCCACTCGGCTATATATATATTTTTACAGTATAATAAAAAAATAAGTAACTGTAGCGTCCATAACACTGGCAAGGGCGAAGTCACGTGCTGTGTGTAGTTTTTGAAGATGTGTCCAAACAAATAGAGAATAACCTATAGAAGTATAAAACCAACAAAAGCCTCCATAATTGTAGTCATATCGCACTAACCGTAGCTGCCGTAGCCTTGCGCGGGCGGCTGCGCGTGCTGCGTGTAGTTGTTGGTGGCAGGCCAGGCGGGCGCGTGCGGCGGCGCCTGCGGGGCAGGCGGCGCGCCCCAGCCCTGGTAGTTGCCAGGCGCGCCAGCGCCGCCCGCCGCGCCGTAGCCCGCGTACGACGTCTGCCCGGCGCCCGTGCCCCAGCCCTGGTACCTGTGCGCGCACGCAACACGTCAGTATACTCCACTATACCCTACTATGTATGCGCCAAGTCAGTAGTTTCTACTATTGTTGTTTTAATGACCTTTGTGTATTCTAACTTAAAATATACAAACATCACTAAAATTTTTCGGACACAATTTTTTTTAATAAATATTGCACTGTTTTAAAATATAAACTATTTCATTTCAAATACTGATCTCCCATGCACACAAAATATTATTAGTGGCACTCACATAATAATTTAATATCCATTGTGCCTCTGGATGAAATTCATGGATGCAATACAATAA
>JAKRZM010000799.1:16298-45202 GCA_036379175.1 Heliconius cydno galanthus | reverse complement strand
ATGTAGCAAATTTTGTAGACTCACTTATTCATAAGAACAATGAGTATATGCTGATTTGCATATTAATTTCCCACAAACATCTGAACGTACCAACGAAAAGAAACTTTCTAGGCACTGCCTGGATGTGGATACAATAATATATCATGTATAATCTATACATTTTCACTCAATTTAACAACAAAATTGCCAAGGCGTCCAAAAATCCTCCTATTACTATTCACAATCACTATTGATAACTTTGTAAAATGCCTAGTCCCTTTGATATCGTTATATATAGTTAACTAAACTAAAATCATAAAAATATATTTACCTGTTTCCCGTTGAGGTTGATGAAGTGCTCTTGAGTCACTCTCTCTACAGAGATTTCGTCTTCGAACGACAGGAAACCGAAGCCTGTAAACAATTTATGATACTCTCTCATATCCCAAGGAATCAAATAATATTTTAAATAGATAAATGTAATTAAAAATTAAATGTTGAGACTGAGACCGTCGTAGCGCTGCGTCACAGTGTCTAACTGTAAATGCTACAGTTATGAGTTCGATTTATTATCTCGTAGTAACGAGATAAGTGTATTCTATACAATTATGCAGAAAGTAGGAAACAGCATGTCTTAACACTAGGTCCCCTCAGACCTGCAAAGCTGGGTGCATTTAATGGGATACAGGATGAAGCTAAAAAAAGATATAAGTAAAAAATATAGCAAACTTTGTAGACTTTCCAGTCAATAAAAAAACAAGAAGTTATATGCTGGTCTGCATTTGATGTTCCACAAACATCTGAACGTACCCACAACAAAAAGTTGATGGCACTGCCTGGATGTGGAATTCTGCTTTTTTTAAACAGAACTATTATCTTAAAAAAATACAACAAAAATAGTAAATCTATTTCTTTATCACTACACTTGTAAAAAAGGTAACAATTCGTATTTATAAATAAAATTATTATTTTGTTATCATGTAATAAATGAAACTTTTTCTATCTACAATTTAAAAAAATAAACCAACATACCTCTAGACTTCTTCTTCTCCTGGTCGTACATAATCACCACCTCCATGACCTTGCCATAGCGGCCGAAGAACACGCGCAAGTCGGTCTCGGTGATGTTCGACGGCAGACCGCCGAGGAACACCTTAGGGTAGCCACCGCCGCGCTTGGGCTTCTGCAAGGTGCGCGGATTGCAGGGCTTCGGATCGATCGTTCTGGAATTTTCGGGTTCATTAATATATTTTAAAATCAAAAATTGAATCGTAAGTCATACACAGAAATGTCATCAGTGTCCGTTCTACAGGAAGCCACTAGATTAAAATCTTAAATAAAATATGGAATTCAAAATCGATAGTTAAAGAGACTATCGTGGCACAGCGTCTGAAAGTTTTTATCTTGAGAATTGTCAGTAAAAAAAAACTAAGTAACTAAAAATGTATCTTCAAAGTGTGTCTGGTAACGCTGATTCATTTCCTACAAAGGGAAATTGTCATTTCCCCACTCTGGTAGACAGACAAGCGGTGTAGAGTTCCGTCTCAACACGCAATTGCGCAAAATTTGGGTAAGCAGTGTCGTTTTACTATAAACTACAATATAAATAAGCTGTACATTACACTAGTAATATGATAAGTTATAGATCATCGGAAAAACATATTGGTATATGAAACACGTGGTTATTCATTTTGAGGTTATACCGTATATTGTACAATCGCAATCTTTTATAACATTCTACGATTACGGCTAACATAAACTTCTATATAACGCACAATTGACCACATATCTAAGAAATTTTAATTATTATTATTATTATTTATAGCTTCACTCTTTATCCCGCACATAGCTGGTCGGAGAGAAGCTGGGAACTTAGGGTTACAACACCCCGTTCTCATTAAGCCACTTCTTGTCCCCGCTTTCTGCCGAATTCTGGAACCTTTGCGTGTTAATTGACGGAACTTAACGCCGAATTGAATTATATTAACAATTAATACTTCAAGTTCGAAATCAACAATAGTATCTACTTAATAATCTCTATCTAAACATTCCAAAACAAATATGGAATATATTTTGTTTCTTTGTTTAACTCAAGTTAAGCACTTGTTCAAAGGTTAGTCAGTTACCTTCAACATTGATATCGTAAATTACAATATTCAGGGTTTTTGGAATATATTTTAGATTAATGTTTTTTTTTTCAGCTTCATACATATCCTAAATATCAAGGAAGACAGTAGGTTCAGACACTCCGATTCACTTCACTATATTGAATAGTGAAGCCCAACTTCTGCTTCTGCTGTACCAATGGGATAAAAATATAATCCAGTGGAAATCGAATTCAAAACCACCGCATATCAGATAGTTCACCATTGGGCGATGTAATCTATGGAAAGACGAAGCGACACAAATAAACAATAAATATATCAAATGAATCACAGGCCATCTCTAATTTCTATATTTTTAAACCACAAGGTCTGTCTGATCCTACAACTACGAACACGGGCGGAAGGTCGAGCATTCTTTCACGTGAAACTTTAGTTATTTTGTTGAATCTTATAGTTTTAATAACCGATATAACATTATATTAATAGTAAAACAATTTAAAGTAAACTATTTAAAGATCTCACTAACCGCATCATGGTATATTTGAAGTTGAGACGTCAATCCGCTAGGATTTAAGCAGGATTTAATATTTAACTTTTAGTTTAATTAAATGTTTCCTTATATGGTCAAAATACAAACTATAGCTATAGTTTCCTCTTTATCTAGCCAATTTGAGAACTGAATCAATGGGAATATTTTGGTCATCCCATAATTAAAAAAACATTTATAAAAGTAACAAGTGTTAAGACACTCTTTCCCCCACTGCCCCGCCCAATTGTGTATTGAATCGCGGAACTCAACATCGCACTTTGCCTCCACCAGTGGGGAATTGAAAATATTTTAACATCCCTCCAAGGCCAGTTCGAACCCACAACCATCAAAACTATTTGAAATCAGACGCTGTCCAAATGAATTTCGTCTGCCTATTAACTGCTATTAATATTAAAAACCGTCACATCATAAAATATAGATTAACGATCTCCAATACTATTAATAACAATCAAGTTCTAAATATCTTCCAAACTCGTCTGTACAAGTATTCGAAGTACCGGTGACAAATGACCAGGGAGTAATATAACGAGACAATTTCGACACCGGCTGAGAGCAGTTCGACCGACTCGTATGATCACTGACTGACGTGGGCTCCTATCGCGATTTTATATTAACAAACTTTTATTATTAATAGTAATATTAGATAACTATACAATAATAAAACACCAAACCATATTATGACTGTGTAAACATTTGTATTTAATTACTATTGACAGGATTTTAATGACTTTGGGAGGCTTGTACTGTGCATCACACACTGGACAAGATGGCGACCCTACCCTACCCTCATGTCACTTATTTAAAAAATTATACTTTTTAAAAACTACTTGTTTACTATTATATTACTAATACATCTTAAGTTTAACGAATAACAAAATGTAAAATATAAAAGTAACAATATTTTGGCCGTTTATTTGAGTTTTAATTTAAATAATCATACGACATTTAAATATAAGGTGACCGTCTTTCGCTTCGCAGCAGATAGAACAAAATCTTTGCTGTAGAATGTAACCTAATATTCATCTTTTAATTTTATTAACACGTACACAGAAATTTAAAAACCTACTAAAAAGAAAACTTTGGTTCTATTATCTAATTTTATTATTATTTAAGCTACAATATGGCAACACTCACAAAACGGCGTCGAATTTTTTGCTAAATCTTATCCGAGATCGGCATTATTTTGCCTACTGATGACATTCAATAGGGGCTAAAGAAGAGAGCGGGACTTTCCCGTTCCGATGTGACTTTCACTGATCTAATCTTTCACTAGCAACATGTCTGTTAAATAGAACTTGGAATGCAACTTACAACTATACGATATCATTAATTTAATAATTATATATCATCTTGCAAATTACTTTTTTTTTAAGAACACTTCCTTTCCCTATTTTCTGCCGAATTTTCAAAACATTGCGTGCGTGACAGAGCTCAAACGACGCGCTTTGTCTCGTCAGCGAGGATGAAAATATCAAATATTTCGTTCCCAGGAATGGGATTCTAACCCAATGCAACCATTAAAAAATATTTTTATATATCTCCTCTGCGGCGGGAGTTTAATCTAGTATAACGCATTTTTAGCATACTTATGCTATTAAACAATATAAAACTTGAGATGTACATTATAAGTTGTCGCAAACTTTGTAGACTAGCTTGCTTATGAAAAGCAACAAGTATATGCTGGTTTGCAATTAATTTCCCACAAACATCTGAACGTGACTGCAACGTGTTAATTGAAGACACTGCCTGGATGTGGAATTACATTAATTTAAAATATTTATTTTATTACATACAGTTTACATGATATACTAAAATAGAAACATTTTTAATATATCATTCAATTAGGTTTCATCTGCGGCTTCGCCCGCGTGGTTAATGAAATCTAAGTTACATTAAAACTAATAATATATTCTCTATAGATAGCCATATTTTCGCCTTCGTGAATAAATGGACTATTTAATACAAAAATATTTTTTCAATTCGGGCTAGCTAACGCGATCGAACTAACAAACTCATCAGCTAATAAATAATTTTAGTACAAAGTAAAGATATAAGTGTGAAATAATAAAAAAGAAAGCAGCGATGTGTGCCATTAAATAATACATATTAATTTGTGTAAATTGCTTGCATAATTTCATACATTGTTTTCTATTATACAAACTTTTTTAATCTCAACGGCGCCTTTTTGCTTGGCGTGTTTGGTGTACAGACTACGGTATAATATAGTGAGAAATAAATTATTTCTCTTCGTATAAAATTACAAGGTCTGTAGCGGAACGCTATTTAAAGAATTTGGAAATACGGCCATCATCTAAAAAACATAAGCAAATTGAATGTTGAATGAATTTACTTAGAAATTACATCTTTAAATAAAACGAGGAAATAAACCAAAAATGAAATAATTAATTTTGAGATGAAAGCTATATACCATTCTAAAAACCAAAAAAAAAAACTATTTCCAATAATATAATACAAAAAATTGGCACTGTTTACACACGTGTTGCCGATCACCACAAAGAATTTAGCGTATAGAGTGCAAGCGAGCGCGAATCGCATCCAACCGGGTCACACACGCACGGCGGCCGAGCTTGTATCAAAGGTAGATATTAAAAACCTATATTAGTATAGCATATTATATTATACGGGCAAACTATTGTTGGGATTAAAGTGCATTAAGGTAATCTATATTTAATACCAACAATGTCGGATAAACTCGTTAATGATATCTCAGTGATAATATAATAAATGTCAACGTTTTATTTTTCAATTTCGTTGAGTTCTATTCGTATGTATTTATTTCTGTACGTTTGTATTACTAGCATTTACCCGCAATAACTAAGATCTATGTCACGAGTGACACATTCATATAGCTTACGATAGCCTTCTTTGATAAATGAAGAATCTAACACAAAAATTCTCTCCAATTTTAAACAGACTAGTTCATGATTTTAGCGCGTTTTAACAAACAATTTCTTTTACTTTATATAATATCCTCAAAGAATTAAACACGTGCTATTTTTATATTAACCATAATAAAAATTGGTTGGGAAATAAAGTTTTATTACAATTTGCAGAGTAGTTAAAGTTAAAGGATGTTAACATCCCTCCGAAACTATTGATTTTTTAAGACACCCTATGGTTTTATTACATTAGGGGATAATTGTTACCAATGAAGAAGTATGAAAAACCTTGAAAAACTAAAAATATGTTATTTCTATCAAACTAAACTATCATTTTCTTGACTCTTAAGCATGTATTATATATTTACAATTTTATAATTGATTTTGCCATGCAAATTTTTATATAAAGCGTACATACTGTAGTGTATATTGGTAGTAAAATTTTTATTGACTACTATAGGTATATTGAATAATAAATAATTGGGTGTTTAGAAAGTTTCAACATTAATATTTAAATTATATTTGAATAAAAAAACAACCCTACATCCATATAATATGAAAAAAATATTAATGAAGATGCTACTCTAGTTTATTTTTTAAACCAATCTTATTACCTACATTTAATCTTGATTGAAATAATCTTTTATATTATCTTAGAAGATACCACATATACTGTAACTTTACAAACAACTAAAATATGCAGCCTAGCATAGGAAGACAAAGCCACCTTCACTAAATCCCCTTAATATACATATATTTTTTCTTAACAAAATTATTATTTATAAATATTAATTACTGTGAAATTATCACTTACCTCTAAAATAACCATACAAATAACACAAAAAAATATATACACACCTGCCATCAAGTTGATGGGGTCCATTTTGCAAAACCACATTAACTAAAGAGGGTTCTGCAAATGTCACAAAGCCGAAGCCCCTGGAGCGACCCGACTCGCTGTTCTTCATCACCACGCAGTCTATCACGTCACCATAGCGTGAGAAATACCGCTGCAGGTTCTCTTGAGATGTTTCCCATGATAGTCCACCCACAAACAGTTTTCTGTGTAAATTAAATAAAATTATAACCTTAAAAAATGATCTTTTTTTAGCTTCATGTTGTATCCCACCAGGATAGGTAAAAGGAACTTAAGTGAAAAGATGCTATTATGAGTTTAGTGGCACAAGTTATTATAAAAATTCCTTTTAGAGGTTTGAAGCTATAATAATTGTTTACAGTTGATTGCTGTGTCGCTTAGCACAACTGCCTGCCTTATATACTTTCATATGTAATGTATTATATTTACTTGCTATATTCCACACAATCTTCAAATAGTCAACAAGAATTTGTTCAACTTGTTGCTTTGGACTAACTGCTTGCCAAAAATTGACCAACTGTTACCTTGAGATTGGAAATCAAATGCAACCAACACAATATGTATTTAAATTTATGCTTATAAAAGTAGCAATATAGCAGTACTATTATTAGTATTTCTTTGTTTAAATATTGTTCTTTTTTTTTGTAAATATAACATGCTGCACACCAAGTACACTAAACAACATGGTATTTTTACAACTTTGAAAATTATGATCTGTAAAATGTAAAAAAAAAATCTATTTTTTAGGGTCAGGTATGCCAGCCTTGTACCATACATACTATAAATTGGTTGACAATTTTTATTCAATTGACCCAAATACTTAAGTCATCTGCCATTATCTGACCATTGTGTACATACAATAGGTACAGTGTAAGATAAAATATTATCATAAAAAAACTTATCAATATAATACGTCGTATTATAGTCATATAATACGTAAAAATATTAAAATTTAATAAAAAATATTTTTTATAATATTTGTCAGCCACCTAAAACATATGAAAAAAATGCCTGATATATAAAAAAAATCAAAGTAAGGTGAAAGATATGATCTCATTTCAATAAAACAAGTATTGAATCGGTGAAAGTAACATTCTCTCGAGTATAAAAAGTAATTGCTAAAATGTCTCATGATGCTTTTTTTATAGATTAAAGTAATTATAACCTAAGAATTTTTGAAGTGAATATCTAAATTGTGCGAACTAGTAATACAGAAGCGTGTTTTTAGGTTAGTTTTAATTGTTGAATAAAAACAAAGTACGTAAACTAGGGTTGTTATTACAAAAAATGAGCACGATAGCTACGTGTGACTTGACGTGAAATGTTGGAGGGCGATGCGTCAATTACTATTGACGAAGCATTTCTCAAATACATACAATACATGAATATACTTTGAATTTATGTAAACATACAACAAAATCGATTGTATCCGCAAATTTAGAAAGAAATGCTTTACTAGCATCAGCAAAAGTAACCGTATGCAAATGAATCAGCATGTTTTAGCACATTCGCTAACGAGATTGAGCTACGCGGCATTTCCAACGCCGTTCCATTAACCTCATTAATGAAATCAAAAATATAATTTGTATAATATATCTTTAATTTAGACATGCCGACGACAATGTTAACCATAAATTACTGATAAGAGAAAGCCATAATTAGTCACAGAAAGGTTATTATTACGTATTGCGACGTTTCCGCGTACCTAGATTTTTGAAAGAACGATTATATAAACAATTTACCGAAAATATTTGCAAGCAACAGTCCTACAATGTTAAAATTTGATGTTATGTACGATAGGAAAGTAAAGCTGCCATGATCGGTACACGCAAGTCGCGCGACAAGGCTTGGGGTCGGTGGCCGCTCGCCGGTAAAAGGCTAATTAAGTGTACTTAATTTTTGCCATATCCATTATTACATATTAACGAAAGCTCTTAAGATTATGATAACAGCAGAATTTCATTTAACAACAGTATAAATTTAAGCATAATCAAAGAGCCTTGCTGGCTAATCGTGAAATGCGACACACCAAGCGAACATGTAGTTTGACCTATTATAGGTAAAACATTTAAAAAAGCACTGATGTTATACATAATTATTTAAAAATGTGCTTACCCCTTTTCGTCATCGTCCATGTCTGGATTCATACGCATAACTTATTACTAATTAAAAATAATGGTTGGCACCGGTAAGACACCCAAACCACACAAGCACAGACCCACACGAATGATTATGGCGGACCAACCACATCCGCTTTCTCAAATAAGTCATGGAAGGAGGAAGTAGTCAAATCAAAAACTTCATTTTAATTATAACATATATTCATCTATAATTTGAGAACAATTGCTTATTAAAAATATAAATTATAAATTTAAAAAACTAAAGATATGAAATAAGCGTAAAAGAAGTATTTTTATAAAATAAAAGATTCGGAATGATTTCAATTTTATATAGTTTATATTTTTCAACGCAAGATGGCAAGTATTATTTGTTGCCACATTGAAAAACACTTAATGGTAATTTTCCATTCACATTTAGTTCCATGTCTTTAAAAATTCTTTAGCAAACACCGTAGTGTTTTTGTATTTTTTTAATACTGTAACTTTGTAAAAAAAAGGCTGAAAGTTTAAAATATTTACATACATCTACTTGCATAAAGCGATCGAAATTATTAATATAATTTAATCTTATCTTTTGCCAAAATTAATCTTAAATATTGATAACATAATATGAAATACCTTGTTGTAAGCAATCAGAGGAATTATTTTAAAAAAAGTGTTGTAAAATTAAAATAGTAATAGTTTTATATATAATGGTCTGGGATACATGTAACGTTACTTTTCATAATGGAACTAATGGCATATTTTACACTGGTGATATTGTCACAGGATTAATAACTCTCGATATAAAACAAAAATGCAAAGTAAATCGTAAGTTTAAATTACTTTTGAATAGTTAATTTCATAAATATGTTTTTAATTCAATTAAAATATTTTAGAGATTGAAGTAAATGTTAAAGGTATAAGTAAAGCAATGTGGACAAGACCTTCACCAACAGTTCCGTATATAAGAATATATTCAGAAAAACGGGAAATTTTTAGTGTTTTAATCGATGTATTTCATGATGTGAATCGTAAGTAATAAGTAATATTTGAAATTATTAAATGAAACTTATTAATAATTTATTCAAGATATTAACAAAAAACGTGAGCTTATCTAGCTTTTTTTTGCAGATACAACTATCAAACCAGGGTTATTGAGTCGTCAATTTCATTTTATGTTACCGTCTGACTTGCCACCATCTCACAAAGATTCTATTGCCAAAGTATCTTATACGATAACCGTTAAAACTAAAGGTACCTTGACATCGAAGAAGAATAAATTTTTATTATTTATTAATAATTATGTAAATTTAAATCATGTTGAAGAATTAAAGGTTGTATTTTGTCGATCACTAAATAAAAATATAAGCATAATATTGATTTTTTGTATTAATATTTATAATTTTTTTTAGATTCCGCTGATTTACGAAATGTCCAAAACATTTGGAGGATCTTACTTTGTATTGAATTTTAAAACGTATAAAAGTTTTTTATGTAATGAAGTAGTAAAATTTGAAGCAATTATAAGAAATGAAAAGAAAATCAATGTAAAAAAAATTAAAGCTACTTTAATTCAAGTAAGTTGATTAAAAAAAAAGCTACCTCAATTTTTATTTGAATTCTAAATTAATATTTTAAAATTTTAGAAACTGGATTACAGTGTTTCTTCTGGATATTGTACCAGTGAGAAAGCTTTATGTAGATCATATTATATGGATGTTCTTAACATAGCGGACCAAACATGTTGCTTTGAAATGAAAATTCCTAAGATAGCACCTTCCACAATCAACGTACACGATCCTATGATTAATATTTCGTATTTGCTAAGAGTAAGTTAAATTTGTTTTTGGGGTTTTATAACAAAAATAAAATAATTACATTAAAAAAATTCTAAATTCATATTTTATGTAACTTTCAGGTCAAAGTTGATTTTCGTTTTCATTTAGCCTTATACTCGGACATACCAGTGACAATTGGTACTGCTTCACCGAGACTTTCATATTATTCCGATTAATGTAATAAAATATTTCTTTGTTGTTTGTTTTATTTTATTTTTATTATATACACGCTATCCAGACATTATTTTTTTTTATTGTTGTATCAGTACTTACTACTGTAATAAAATGTTATTAAGATATTTTGAACAAATTTAAAGGATGAAGTCAATGCTACCCCTAAAAACTTTAAGAGTAGTTATTGATTTACAAAATACATAAGTATAATAAACAAAGAATTACTTTGTTTATTATACTTAGTCTTTTATTATTTTAATCACTTACATATGGTACCGTATACAAATTAAACATACATACTCTAGTTGTTTGTTCAATGTTTATAGTTTATCTTTATACTATATTTGCTTTTGACGTTTACGTTTTCACTAGTGACTTTTTAAATTTTACTGTCACTGTCATAATTTCTTGAAAATTATTCGAATTTGTAGTGTTTTCGCCTTATATTGTTTGTTTAAAATGTATCTTTGAGTTTTTTGCCTTATTTCCTTGCACATTGTTCATTTACTAGCATAATTTCATAAAATTGCAATATTAAATGGCGTTTCCTGAAGTAATTACTATTGTACGATAATTCCTTTAGGTTATATTGCATCCACCGTCCTTTAGACATTGTAAGTATATTTTTTATTTATATATTCTTAAGACCGAGTAAGCTACATGTTTAGCATTATAATGTTAAAGAAGACGAATCTACCAACACTTTTTCAATATAATCAGATAGTACCGGCGACATTGCAAATTTAATTTCATTTTGTAAAATATATTTTGTCATTTATACCTATGTACAATACATAAATTTTTGTGCTTATTACACTTAGTTAAATATAGAATATTTATAATTGTTTTACTATTTTAATGTCGTAATATAATGTATTATATATTATATTTACAAAAATTAAAATCTGAATACATTTTCCCTCATATTATATGTTAGGCACAGTTGAAATGGTAAATTTATAAGTAAAATAACATATTTGTGATTGTTATGTAATGATTACTTAAGCTCTGAAAATGTCTATAAGTGAGATTAGTTTTATAATAAATTGAATCTTGAGAAGAAAAATATTTTTGCATAAAGATGAATTATCATATTCATTATAAATATTAAATGTTTGCACATCCACTATTTCATTAGTAAAATTACTGTATTTATGTTTAATGAAACATATTAAGATATTGTTAAAGTGGTTATGGTGCAGCAGCACAGCCTCTGACTATAATCATAACAGCTGATGAATGAGCTATTTACATCTCCTCACTCTGGGAACAAGACAGTGTGGTGCTAATTTCTGCCACTCAGAACACAAAATGTCTTAATAATGGAATTTTACACTTGATTACCTTTGATCATCTGGCTATATGTGGCATACAGCGTGATCTAGGGATGCCTGATAATTATTGCGTTAAATTTTTTAAATTCTTGTTTTCATTAAAAATGTGTTGTGATAATTTGATTGTTTTATTTATTGATAATGATGTGTGCAACAAAAATTTCAATGTTGGCTGCTGTTGATATTGATGACATCAACATTGGGCATCCCTAGCTGTTGCTGAAAGAAATGAGATATATTGTAATTATATGGTTTTCTATTTGTTTAGTTGAGCCATGGATCCCAACATCTATGCTCTAGTACTAGATACACTCAACAGGGCAACAAGTCAAAACACAGAAGTATTAAAGCCTGCTGAGAAAAAACTGCAGGAATGGGAAATAGAACCTGGTTTCTATTCTGTTTTACTGGTAAATATAATTACTAAATTAAAATTAACACTTAATTACAGAAAAATATGTTCTATAGTGTTTATGAATTTAGTTTTCATTGTACATGTGTGTGTATTTACTCTCCCTGCTATATGGGAAAAATGTGGAGCTGCTTTTTGATATGTATATCTTTTTAGCTTGATGATTTATCCTGTATATAGCAGTAAGGCAGACAGGGAACCCGGAAACCTAGTGTGAAAGCACTCCATTTCAATTAAGACACTTCTTCACAACACCATATTTTGATTCATTATCAGAGCAAGGAAATCTAAATATAACACATTTTATTTCTTGAAGTGGGAATTGAACCTACAACCGTCACTTTGACAGCCGCATGCTTGCGTCCATGCGCCAGGCACTGGCCTCAAATACATGATTAAGTACCATAATTTCTGTTTTATTACTTTAATTGAGTTAACAAAATGAATTTACATTTTAGAATGTACTTTCGAACCATTCAATTGACATCAACGTAAGATGGCTAGCAGTAATGTGTTTCAAGAATGGCGTAGACAGGTATTGGCGTAGGAATGCTCCTAATGCAATCACTGATGAAGAAAAACAAAAATTGAGACAAGGTCTGCTTACTACTACCATATTGAGTGAGCCCGTCGCACAAATTGCTACACAACAAGCTGTGTTGATAGCAAAAATTGCAAGGTGAGAATATTGAAGGTTAATAATATTTTCTATTATTTTAACGTTTCTCAAAGTGTACATACAGAGAAATGTAAAATATTCAAAGTTCAAACGTTCAAACATTCTGTGGGGGTGGGTAAAACCAACCGCCATTGAGTTTCTTGTCGGCTCTTCTCAGCAGCACTGCCTTCAGAACTGGTGGTAGCTTTTTGTTTAGATGTGCATTCAACGATTCAAAAGTGCTTATAATAATAGTCTATTTGAATAAAAAATATTTTGAATTTGAATTTGAATGGTGTTACAACAACACTACAATAAGCCTAACTTTTACTAAGCTAACACAAGCATGCGACCGTTGTGCTCAACTCATTATACCATAAATTATTGATATTATTTATAAACAGATTTGATTGTCCAACAAATTGGCCAAGCCTTGTACCAGATTTGGTGAGTGCCCTAAAAGCACCACAACCCCTCATCCAACACAGATCTTTGTTGATCTTCCATCATGTTATAAAGGCTTTGGCTTCTAAACGATTAATTGAGGATAAGCGGACATTCCAGGTAAGATTTTTTTTTTCTATATATAGAAAAGTATTCTTTATATAGAAAAAAATTCGACAAATTCGATTCCTACTTGGGATTGATTAATTTATTTATATTTCCTTGAATTAGTAAGAATACACAAACATTGAGGAACATTGAGTTTATTTATTTATTAACAACAACACAACAACTTAACACATATTGTTTTAATAATTGGGCGTAGTGTGTGGAACAAAGTGTAAGTGTCTAGGTTCTTTCTGTCTGCTTCAATATGCAGGATACAGCGTGAAGCCAAAATAATAAATATATTTGAATAGACAAAAAATTATCTCATCCTAGAAATTCTAACAAGGATATAGTATAACTGTAAAATACTCATAATCTTATAATTTACAGGAATTAACAATATCAGTATACTCATTTATACTGAACCTATGGCATGAGAACACAGAAGTATTCCTCCAGCGCATCCAAGAAGGCGCCGCTACGGAACTTATAACAGAACATTTGGAAAAAGCACTACTTTGTTTGCGAATATTGAGAAAACTAACAGTGTTCGGATTTAAGAAACCTCATGAGAGTCAAGATGCCATTGCCTTTTTGAATGTCGTGTTTGATAGAGCTAAGACCAGTTTGGAATGCAGTATGTATATGTTTTTGTAGTATTTTTTTGAAATATTTATTTAATTGAAATTGAAATAGTTTCTTCTTGCTCTGGGAGATAATAATATACAGCACTGAATTGTGCCGGTCAAAAATGGTCTAGAAAATTGGGTAGTTTTTGGTGATAAGGCACTCTCTTAACACTAGGTCTCCTCTGCCTATTCTGCTAAATGCGTGATATGGAAAACTAAAAATAATCTCAATTTTCTATTTTTCCTCAGGAAAACTCCTCAAAGGTCGCGGTATCTACCCATTGGAGTTATGTGAAAAGTTCATAATTCATTTAACTAAAGTGGCGCTAGGTGTTTTATGTTTCCATCCCTTCAGCTACGTACCCTTGATTCGACCTTCCCTGGAATTCGCCCTATACTACTGCTTCACCGAACAAGGCATGGTGTTGACCTACGAGAGGTTCACCATACAATGTCTGAATATTGTAAAGGGAATATTACAATGTGTTGAATATAAACTACCCAAAGCTAATGAGCCGGTTAAGGAGCCATGTGGGTATTTTTTTATTTTATCATTCATATTAAGATCAGGCCAGTCGTGGCGCAGGGGTGGGTCACGAGCGTGCGTATGTAAATGCGACAGGTCGTGGGTTCCCACTCAAGAAAATAAAATAATATTTAATATTTTCATTTCCTCGCTCTAGTGACGAGGCAAAGCGCAGCGTTGAGTTCCACCAATCAACGCGCGATGCTTTTAGAATTCGGCGAAAAATGAACTAAAAAGAAATTAGCAATAGATTCTTGGGACAATTAACTTATTTTTATTTTCCTGTTCTGGTAAACAGAAAGGCAAACAATCAGTCAGCGTCAATTACAGTTGTTTATGACTGTAAACGCGACGGTTGTGGATTTGATTCTCAATTAGGGCATTGAATTTTTTTTCGCTCTAGTAACAAGACAGAGTGTGTCGTAGAGTTCCGCCACTCAATACGCAACGGAACGGAGTATATTAAAACTAGGTTCCCTCTGCCTACAATTCTAAATGTGGGATACCTGACGCTAAAGAAATAATATTTATTGATTCTTACAGTGACTCTAGAAGCCCACCGCGTAAAAGCCTCAGTGCTAGACGGTAACACGGCGTGTCACATGTGTCGCCATCTTGTCGCCCATCATTTTCAACTAAGTGCTGACGACTTGGCCTTATGGGACGCCGAGCCGGAGAGCTTCGCTACGGACGAGGCTGGGGAATCTTGGAAGTATAGTTTGAGGGTATGTGGAAAATGTTATTGATTTAGATAGTAGAAGGAAGTGTAGTATCTTAATTTTTGATGTTTGACTATGATTTAATTTTTTTAGCTTTGTTAGGAAGTAAAGATGACTCTTGAATTTTTTTCTATATATATAATTGTATATTAATTTGATTATGTTTATCGGACAATACGTGTATCTGGAGGAGACCTATGCTCTAAGGAACATTGAGACAAGGGATATAATATCATCATCATCATCATTATCATCATCAGCCTGTCCTCGTCCACTGCTGGACGAGGATAGGCCTCTCCAATGGCACGCCACTGACCTCGATCTTCGGCTCTAATAAGATATAATATAAAGAAAGAATAATAAGGAGAATTTTTATTGCCTTATTTAATTTTATTTTTGTAAAGATAAATGGTGCTTGTTAGGACAATAAAAGGCTTTTATTATTTAGATTTTTGTTTATACGTATATGTATTTTTTTGCATAAAGTTTACTTTCCAACCAATTTTGGATAGCATATTGACTGATGGAACTCAACGCATATTTAGTCTCAACAGAGCGGGGAATTAAAAATATTTTTAATATAATAACCGTTTACAGCCAGAGACTAAACTAAACCGCTCGCTTAATTTTTTTGTTATGTTATCGCTTAACTATACAAAATCTTTGTATATAAATTCATCTCACAGACTTTCACGTTTATAATATTAGTAAATGAGTAAGACAAAATATTTTTACATTTTATATCTTTTCAGCCCTGTACTGAAGCAGTATTCATGGAATTGTTCCACGAGTTCCGTACAGTCCTAGCTCCAGAATTAGTAAGGTTGTTGGCGTCGTTACAAGAAAGTCACGTATCGCCGGATGATCTAACGGCCATATTGAAGAAGGACGCCATTTATAACGCTGTTAGGTTGGCCGGTTTTGATTTGTATGATGATGTAAGTGATTTATAGTTAATTTCGTTTAGATTATATTTGATTTTTTTTTTCATTTTCTTTGTTAGTTTCATATTACATCCTGGATATAGCAGATTATAGGAAACAGAGACTCTGTTTCTCACTTTTCACTCAATTTTCTAATGTGTAAATTAAGATTCATTTTCAAATTTGATCATTATATATACAAAAAGATTTTTTGTTTACAGGTTGATTTTGACGAATGGTTTACAAATGTATTAAGCCAAGAACTTAAAGTGAAAGACGACAATTACAGAATTATAAGGAGAAGAGTATGTCAACTTATTGGTGAGATTTTATTTAGTACTAACTTCAAGTTTCTTCCTGCATAGCTATATATAAAAAATAGTATAGGGTAAATCAATACTATTTTTTATATTAAAATATTTTTTTGGGTGTTATATTGAATGAATATGAAAACAGCAATGTATACTAATCAATACATTACAGGTCAATGGTGCGGCGTCCGCGCGTCACAGTCACTTCGCCCCGCAATGTACACGGCGCTACTCGAGCCCCTCACTCGTGCTGGCGAAGACCCCGCAGTGAAGTTGGCGGCAGCCGAAGCCCTGAGAAGTACTATAGATGACTTCAACTTTGACGTGGAACAGTTTGCGCCGTTTGCACCCCATGCTTTGAGCGCTTTGTATGATTTGTTGGTTAGTACGAGTTTTGATACAAAAAGTAAATTTTGGGTTTGTATTTTACAATTATACTTTAGAAAATAGTTACTTAGATACTAACTAAACAATAATCATAACTAAAAAATAATCAAAAAGTATAATATTCTTCATTCTACATTGGAGTTTTATGAAACGGAATTGTGTTCTATATTATATAATTTTATATGATTATTATATGACCAGTACAGCGAGTACTGATATATTCTTAGAACGTAAAATTAAAACAAAATAATTTATATTTTTTATATTTAATTGTAATTTTAACTTTTATCATTTGTTTATGTACAGGTGGAATGTTCTGAATGTGAGACAAAGATGCACGTCCTGCATGTGATCTCGTACGTAACTGAGCGCTGCGGGTGGGCGGTGCGCGGCGGCGCCGGCGCGCTGTTTGCGGCGCTCCCGGCGTTGTGCACCCACGCGCAACACCACCACATGTTGCGTGCCGCGGCGTTGGCGGCGCTCGTGCATCTTGTTAAGGTACGTGTAGGTATAGTACGGTTGACAAGTCTTGTGAATTTAGTTGTAGGTTAAATTTGATTTTAGGTTGTTTCTTGCTTTTGATTATTTTATTTCTGAGTGAATAGAGTTCAGCAAAACTAACTTCAGGATGACCATGACTCGTCGACCCTATTATATCTCCTGCTAGGTTATGATGTCCTGGTGATTGTATTGATATTGGTACTAATATTACTGGTACTGTTTTTGGTATGGATAGGGATGATCTTCTATATGTTGTCAACGTCATGTCATAGTTTTAGTGTTAAAGAGAGAAAAACTAAAAAAAATAAAAACAGTATAAAAACAGTAGCAAAAAAAAATAAAAACAATACGAATTCATTATAGGTTAAGTTCAACTAAATCCAGCGTAAATTTATATCGAGTCAAAACTCACAAATCATACTGATCCAAAACAATACAAAAAATCCAAAAAAAAAAACTAAATAATAATTTATCAATCTATCAATAAAGGCTCTAGGCGAATGTGCGCCCAACGTCCGTCCTTGGGTGCTCAACGTGATCAACGAATCAACGAAACTGAGTGAACCAGCCCATGTATATCTGTTAGAGGATGCACTGGAACTGTGGCTCGCTGTACTGGAGACTTCGCCAGCAGCGGATTCAGCTTTGTTGCAATTGGCTCATAACTTATGTCCTATATTGGGTGAGTGTTTAAATAAAGCTTTTATTTCGAATGTTGAAAATATTTTATATAAACAAGAATTTAATTAAAGTTACAAAGATTCTCCTTTACTAAGTACATGGCCGACAGGCCATAGAGGCCGTCATGGCACAGGGCCACAGATGCCGTCATGGCACAGGGCCACCAGCTTGTGATTGTAAATGCGACAGTTGTGAGCCCGATTCCCCCTCGAAATATTTAATATTTTCATTTCCTTGCTCTGGAAACGAGGCAAAGCACAGCGATGAGTTCCGCCACTCAATAAGTAATGTGTGCAAAATTCAGCAGAAAGTGGGAACAAAGTAATAATATATTTAATGTGAACGGATTGTCTTAACACTAGGTTCCCTGGTTCCTTCTACTTATGGGATATATGTGTGGGATATAACGTGAAGTTAAAAAAATATATAATCATTTATATGCGTGGGGATGGGACCCACAATTATCGCGTTTACTCTCAAACGCATTTAGTGCACCACGACGGCCTCAAAAGTAAAAGAAGATGCAAGAATTATGTAAAAATATTAGCTCTGGTAAGCAAATAAGCGCAGCGTTCCACTAGTCAAGACGTAATGCCTCGAAAGTTGCCATGGGCAATTCAGTGTCTTAATACTGTTCCCTCTGTCTACCCTTCTATATGCGAAATACATCGTGACCCTAGAAAAATCTAACCATCACATTTTATTTCCAGAACAGTCTACAGAACACATTCGCATAGTAGTATACATAATGCAAGCGTACGCCCTACTTTGTCCCGAAGAATTTTTCACTGGTGCCGGTGCCAAATGTATGTCGATTTTGGATGACATGCTGAGTGACATGAGGACGGAGGGAATAATCACTGTCCTCAAAATGGCGGAGATTTGCATAAGTGTCAGTTTCCCAGAGAGAAACGCGTTTTTGGGTGTTAAAGTTATATGGCCTACTTTGATTAGAGTCATACAGTAAGTTGATATTTTGTTATTATATAATCATAATTTCTATTAATCAATAGAGAAAGCGTTTTAGTTACTGCCTTTGAAACATTATGCTCTTCAGTCACTCTGCAAAAAAAAGCATTAAAAAACAAACAAACAAACAATTCCAGCTGTCTTCTCGATAGTGACGATCTGCCAATGGTCCTAGCAGTACAACTCTGCCTCTTATCACGGGTCATCCTCTTGTCCTCTGACCTCTTCTACAAAGCAATACAAGAGGCCTCTTCTGGTGTCACCGAGTATGACAGTGATCCTGGGAAAGTGTTGAACAGAGTGTTGCACGTGTGGACGGAGAGAATGAATTTGGTGACACAAGTTGAGAGGTGGAAGGTTGTGGGTACGTACATATTATATATTAGCGACCCGCTCGCGGCTTAACCCGAATGTACTACACAATTATTTATTTTCTCATCTGAATTATCCTTACTTTGATAGCTAAAGTTTCAGCGATCAATAAAACACATGATTCCTTATATTGACATAACTTTTTATTTATGAACCAATTAAAGTAATACAAACATTAAATATTAAGGGAAATTTGCCAAAATACAATAGTAAAAACTGCGTTTAAATTGGTTAAGGTGTTTCTGAAGTTGTAAGTTAAATTGGTTAGCGTGAACACACGCAACAAACAGATTAACAGACAAAATTTTTCAAATCTATATTTTGAGTTTTCTTACATTAATAAATATAATTGTAACTATATGTTGTATAAATATGTACTAAAATAATCATCTCATCATCATCATCATTAGCTCATATACTAAATATTTTTGTTGTGTACAGGTTTAGGATTAGCAGTACTTCTAACCACCCAAAACGCGACAGTATTAGAACGTTTCCCCGCCATATTGTTGAACCTAACTGAGGTACTCAATGACGTCATGAAAATGGAGGAATCTGGAAATTATGTTGAGTGAGTGGCCATTTTGATTTATTTATTTGAACATATTACAAACACATCACACATCATGGTGTAATAACATCTGTGGATGTGAAATATTAGGTGTGGATGTGTCATTACATGTGTAGGTAAAAGGTCACACGTGGATGTTCACATTTTTATCACTGATTAAGTGATTACATGTGTAGATGTGTCATCACATGTGTTAATTTGGGATTGCATGTAAGGATGTGTGATCGGTTGTGTGAATGTGAGATCTCATATGTCGATAAGAGGTCGCATGTGTCGATGTGAAAATTACATGTGTAAATGTGACATCATATGGGCATGACATCACAAGTGTGATGTGTGATTTCATGTGTAGATATGACATGTGTGGATTTGACCTCTCATTGTGTGGATGTGAATGTGTGTAAGAATTGTATGTATGTAAAATCACATGTATGGATTTGAGACTATTGTGCCGTGTTGGGTTCGCTGGTATTATATAATGTGTTATTTGTACAGTGCATTAGTATCGCCCCCCGGCTCTCGGCCCGCATCCCCCCTAGAGGGGCGCGGCGGGGCGGCGCGCTGGGAAGGTGGCGAGGGCGGCGCGGAGGACGCGCTCACAGCGCACGAGCTGCGGCGCCGCCAGTTCGCAGCCGCGCACCCCGCACGCGCGCTCGACCTGCGCGCCGTCACGCACCACCAGGTACTATATATACACTGTGTATACACTGTATGGTGCCGTAGGTCAGTGAGAGCCCGTTCGCGTGGAGGGTCTGTTCACGTGGTGCCATTTTTGCCACATTAAAAATATTAAAAAATATTTTTAAGTTTGTATTCTTTATTATAAACTTTCGACAACAATCTACATTCGTAGATAATACAGGAAGGTGTAATTATACCTTATAAAGCTGTTTCTAAAAAATGTAAAATATTAACTAATTTTTGTACTACAAATATGATACCTTACATTTTCATAAACTAAATTAAATAACAACACTAATTTAATTTAACATTTTTTTATATTACAGCTAGAAACACTAAAGGGCCAAGTCGGTCAAGAAACCTTCGAGCGTCTCCTACAGTCCACCGACAAAGCGACTCTCAAACAAATAAGAGAATATATACCACTCTAAAAAACTAAATATATAACATTAAATATACGTACATATAATTATGTATAATGTACTATGCCTATTTCTAATTATCTAAAAAAAATATCTTTTTGTCTTTTTCTTTTGTTTGATTGACAGTTTATCGAATGAACATATTGTCATAATCGTAGAATGAAATTGGCGATTATGATATTATGTTTATCATTTGACAGATTATTGTTTTTTTTTTTCAGTAATTTGTTGTTATTTTTTTTTATTGTTATATAAAAAGAAATTAACACATGTTATTACAAAGAAAGTGTTTTTTTTTTGTTTTGTTTTCATGAACCGACTTTGTTCTACAAATACATATGTATATATTTTTTTAAACGTTATGATGATTTGTACAATATAATATTTGAAAATTTTATTAAAGCCTTTCTTTTTAAATTTTCAAAACTAATTCTTATATTCTATGGCCTTCAAATAATATTACTAATTAAGCTAAGTATATGATATTGTATAAAATAAAAAACGGGAAATGCCGTTTTTGGTTTCTCTCTTAGCTATATATTATATATTCTCTCATAGAATAGATTTGCGAAGGAAGGGGGAAAGAGTAATTTGTCATTTAAGTTTTTTTTTTGTTTTCATGTGACAAGTATACGTAATTTAAACATGATTTATATGACATTTTTTTCTTCCTGTATATTTTTTAATTTGTCGTGTCGTTTAATAAAGGTTATAATGGGTTTCTTGAACTTCTAAATAAAAAAAAATAAAAACATTATAATTCCTGTAATTAAGGAAAATATTAAATTTATAATACATTAGCGTTAAGCGTTAAGTTACCAAAACAATTTTCCACAAAATAAAAAACCCTCGGCGGTTAAATTGAAAAAAAAAGTCCTTTACATAAACTTTTCTTTTTAATACAATATCATTTTTAAATTTACATTTCTCTCTTTGGCTTTTTGATCTTAGGACATACATTACAGATAACAAATATATTATTATATATATGTACAGATAATACACAACAAACATTATTCAATATGGTAACTTTCCTATAAAAATGAAAACGATTCTCAAAATTATCAACATATAGCTATTATTGCATAAAATAAAATAATAATAAATAAGTGATTTATTTTACTACTACAATTAAACTACTACTACATTCATGAAATAAAAAAAGTTGTGATATAATAAAATTTCCTATACATAGCTTTAAATATTAAAGAAAACACGTTTATATCTTGTACCGTTTAAAAATTTTTTTTAATAAGTATGAAGTATTTTTTTTTAAATAAATTATTTCTTTTACAAAATACTAATATACAAGTGAAAATTGTATCTGTGAATAATAAGTACATTTAATAAAAATATATATCTAACCTTGAAATTAAAAAGGAAAATCTTTATTACACATATATTAAACCTTTTAATTATTACGGCCTGATTGCAATCTTAGTGGAAATTCCCTAAGTAAAATAGAAAATAGCGTGATACGAACCTGCACTTCTTGAATAGCATGTCGCTCTAAATAACGAAGCGGATTGATTTCATTTTATATGATTGTTAATAAATAATAATTTTATCATATATATATAATTTTATCATATAATAAGTATGTGCTACCTAGCCTTAGACATGTGCACTAAATAAAAAAAATCAAGTAAAAAATATCTTTATATTATATTTTACATTTAAATTTTTTAATTGGTAATTAAATACATAATATTATTTAAACGTAAGTCTTATTCCTATTGTAATTAAAAAAAGATTTATTTTTAAGATTTATTACAATCTTAAAATAATCTTATATCCATTGATTAATTGATTTGTTCTGATTTATTAAACAATCAATTTATCAAACATCAATTTCATACATTAAAAAAAATGCTGGCTGACTGCCTGAAATTGCCATATTTAAATAATATACATATATTTTTTCGCTTTTTATAACATTTTTAATACTAAATTGTTGAATACATGTTTGTATGTGTTAAAATTAAAATTAAATTTATATTAAGAAATGTGCATGACTGAACATAGGCTGAACTATATTGTATCGAAATAAAATTAATGTTTTTTTTTTTTCTCAGTTTTTCATTTGCAATGTAAAAATTTACGTCTTTTACATTTTTAAAAATGTTATTAACACACTGAGCGAAGGGAAAATATTTAGTATCGTATAAAAAGTTTCAAACATCCGGCTAAGTATTTTTTGTTTTTTACTGTTATATTTCTGACATACATTGTTATAAATTTACTATAAATTATTTTGGCAACATATTATCCTCGACATTCATTATGGAAAAGAAAATACTAAGCTCAATATGCATGCTTTTATACGTATATACTTAGAAAAAAAAACTAACATCAATGTCACACAAATTAAACTTTTTATAGTTTTTTTATTTACTTTTTGGATGCTGCCTTATTGTGCTCTGTGGTTTGAAAAATGAAATATTTTTTGTTTTATATATTTATTCTTTTTAAGCATGTAAAATTGTATAATATTGTGTGTATGGATACTACTTTATATTAGGCTTATTCTATAACTTCTCTTTAATGTACATTTGATGACGTATACATTATGTATTGAAATTAACTCTTATGAACTTAAGTATAGATATTAGGGATACGCATATATTTTGATATAATAACGCTTTTTTAATTTTACTGTTTGTCTTATTATACTATATGTATATTATGTACCTTATAAATCTTTATTTTTTGCATGTCAGTTTGCGTATCTTAATATAAAATTATCATATTACTAGAAGAGTAAAAGTAAGTTGCTTTATTTATAATAATTATACTTATATAATTATTTTGTTAACTAACTCTAGTTTCTGTGTTGCTTCTGATTGATATCAATCAGAATTTTAAATACTACCAATTGATAAATTTAGCAGAAACTTACCAATTGATAGAAATATAAATAATGAAAAAAAATATCTAAACCATAACTAAGTATTTAATTATATTTTTTTGTTATTAACCTTGTTTATACATTTGTATGGAATATGTTCTAGAATAATCCAACGATCAATTCTAGATGAAATTAGATATCTAGGTTACCACAACTGTGTATAGGTATAACTAACGTATAGATAAAATAAATATGAACTTTTACAAAGTGTACCGTTGTTTTACTTGTACATTGCCCTCTCGTACCCTTATTTAGTAATTGTTGATATCTTCATGTATTTTTAGTTTTTAGTTTTTTTAGTATTCAATGTTATCTTGTGTCAGATACTTCTAAATGAACAATAACCAGTCGTAGCGTAGAGGCACAAAGTGTGACTGTAAACCGACTGGTTGCGGTTCGATCGCCGCTCGAGGAAATGAAATATTTATTTAAAATTTCTCTTTCTATTTCTTCGCTCTGGTTCGATACCAGAAGGCAGGCAAAGGGCGGCGTTAAGTTCCGCATTAAGACACTTCGTTTCCCATTTTCCGCCGAATTTTTGTAACATTGCGTGTTTTGTGGCGCACCTCCAACACGTAAAAAATTTTACAGGGTACCAAAAAGTAATATTTTATAACTTAAAACATTTGAATTATCGTTTCTTTTAATTATTATTTTAAACTTTATATAGGTATGCACTTCCTTAAGGTGACGACTACTAGTGCAATTACCATATTTTTATGTTATTATCTAATATATATATTTAGTAAAAAATGATTATATTATAATCTAAATGATACTTTCATCAGAGATATAGGGCTCGTAGAAAGGATTTTCACGATTTTGTGCAAAAGCCTTACCTGCCTATATCTGTCGAAGCTGCCTATAGTGATATATCTATAGTGATGTTATAAAACTAGAGAGTTTCGATGAACGTGCTAATCTCAGTTCAATTTGAAAAAATGGTTTAAAAACTGTGCGTTAGCAGTTCATTCATTCATTTCTCGAAAACACCCATTCTACCTAAAGTGGCACACACTCGTAGAATACATATATCATGTGCCTTACACAACTCTTAACTATTTCCATATCCATTTGGACATGAAAGTGAAGCCGCAGGTAAAACCTGGTTTAAATATAAAATTGCAAACCAAAATTTTGTATAAATGCACCACAAAAGTGAACACAGAAGTGTTCCTAACACCTGGCTGACCTCAAGGGCCGCACTGTAAGTACACACAAGAAGTGCCAAAAAATATGTATTTTCAACATACAAGTTGGCTAATTTAGTTCGTCAGTGCGGTCCGCTACACGCGACAGGGTCGTCAAGTGCAGGTTGCGGTAGTTGGCTCGATTCAGCCTCCCAAAGGTTCCTCGAGATTACAGGCCTAATGGTACTGCATTTTAAAGCTGGTGGCACACTTGCTTGTTAGAGATAGAATTAGATAGAAAGTTGTTTTGAAGTGAAATGATAAAAGGCATGCAAAGTAAGGTCTCATCAGCCGAACGTCAATGTTCCAAGCTAAGCTAATTAAGAAATCAATTATACCTACAATTGGTTGATATATAACAATTAATAATAATAGAATATTTTTTAGATATACCTACTTATTTTCTTAATAATCTAAATATGGTATACATATATGCTAATTAGCTAATTTCATATAAAACAGTGAACCAAGTGACCAAAGTAAAAATGTGACTTGAGTTGAGCCTACTACCGTGCTACCCAAGATTTAGCTGGAAAAATGCCAAAATACAAGAGAAATCAAGATTATCTCTTTGATGTTGAATCGGGACAGCTTTACTGTCAACTGTACTACATTTGAGGGAAAATAAATGTTTATTGCAACACATTATATGCATGTGGACCTATGACCTTTCTAATGAGAATAGAATAGAACAGTTTATTTAGCTTCACGCTGTATCTATTTTGTTATAAGTATAGATATAGATGGATATAGACTTTCATTTCCCCACTCTGGTAACGAGGCAAAGCTCGGCGTCGAGTTGCACACGCAATGCCTCCAGAATTCGGTGGAAAGTTTGAAACGGAGCATCGTAACACCAGGTTCCCTTTGCCTACCCTGCTGTGTACGGGATGTGGCGAAAAGCTGAAAAATGATAAAACTAATTTTCCCATAAGACAATCTCAATTTTCTTATAAGTTTTAATTAAGCGAATATTTAAGTTTCCTCAACATGATCCACCTCCACCGCCCCGCCCGCCCCGACCGCTGGACCACGAGACACGTCCACTCTAAATAATATCAACGTATTTATCAACCATTATTAATCACGAATGATATTTATTTGGAGCGTTCGTTAAGGCGGCTAATTGCTGCGTCTCCGTCCTAGCATCCGACCATAAATTATATTATGCCTTACGATATAGGGTTTAGCGATTTTGTAAGTATATATTGAATGGTGTGTTCATGTTTGTGTGGTTTTTTATATACCCACAATTAAAGAAATCGCGGTTAATCTATAAGTAATTTAGTCGTATATCGTCAAGTCAAGTTGAGCAATTTGAGTTGGATATGTGACTGTAGATACGACGGATTTGTGTTCTATTTCTAGGGAATGACAAATTTAATATTTTTATTTCCTCCCCCTGGTACCAGGCAATGGTGCGGCGTTGAGTTCTATAACTTCTAGGCAACATCTCAAAACATCGGCAGAAAGTTGAGAAACAGGAGTGCCTAAATTGAGAATGAAGTGTTTTAATACTAGGTGAAACGTAGGGAAGTTCCCTCTACCTACTACTACTACTACGTGCGGGATACAGCGTGAAGCTTAAAAAACTAAAAAGCTATTATAAGTCCGAGTTGGAGACATCGCGTATTGCATTCAATACGAAACAAAAGAAAAATTAAATACAATTATAATATAGCGTCAAATAAAACTTATAGCCATTGCGTTTTAGTGATCTTAGAAAAACTGTTTAACGTTGACTTAACAAAAAAAATAAAAGAAAACGAACATATTATCAGTGTATAAGTGGTCAACAGTGTCCTAACACTAGGTTCCGTTCCTACCCTGCTGAATGCATGAAGCGTGAAGCTGAAACAAACAATCCTTCCTAAATCCAATAATCGCTATCGCTCCTACCTTACGCCGTGTCCTCTTAACTTCTCGGGTTGCCGACGTCATTAGTTTTGTTTCTTGTAGTCAACTCCAGCGGCTGGGTGTCTCCAGAATTAGTTAATGAACTGACGGAACAGTACCCGCTCGCTGCACTGCCGCGGCTTGATAGCATATTCTAATCATGGCCTTCAAGAACACACTGGGTATCTCCAATTAAGTATTTATCAGATCTTTAGTTGTTTAGGTGTTAAATGAAATATATGAAATAAAATATAAGTAGATTCACGTTATGCCCCGTATATAGCAGGGTAGGCAGAGGGAATCCTTGTGTTAAGACATTTCGTTCTCCACTTTCCGCCGATTCTGGAGGCGTTGCGTGATGAGTGGATCTCAACGCCGTGCTTTGCTTCTACACCAGAGCGTAGAAATGAAAATATAAATAAATTAAAAAAAATCAGCATCACGCTATATGTCGTATTTTGCAGGATGGGCAGAGAGAATCTAGTGTTAAGAATTAAGACACTCCGTTCCCACTTTCCGCTGAATTCTGGACGCTTTGCGTGTTCATTGGAAATGGAAATATAAATTTAAATAAATATTTCATTTCCTTGAATGGGGATCGAACCCACAACTAGTCGCATTTACAATCACACAATTGTGCCCCTGCGCCACGATTGGCCTCTAATAAAATATGTATATTGTATTATTTTTTTTAGCTTCCCGCTATATCCCGCATATAGCAGAGTAGGCAGAGGGAACCTTCTGTTAAGACAAGCCGTTTTGTGCCGAATGTTATAGTTATCATCATAGTAATTGAGTGACGGAATTCCGCGTTTTGTTTGTTTTACTTGTTACCAGAGCGAAGAAATGAAAATATTAATAAATAGTAATCAATATCCTCAATTGGGAATCGAACCCACAACCATCCTTCTACGACGTTACTAAAATAAAATAAATAACATAATTATACTAAAATTCCAAATAGATTCAATTTGCACAGCATCTAATGTCAGTAAATAGTTAGTATATCTGACAGCTAATTACCCAGCGAGCAAACTGCGCTGTTTGACACCGCCGCGCGCCGCCCTAACTTCCAGTGAGACTTAGAAATGTAAACAGCGCTAAAGTTAGATTTGATTAAACGTTTGGAGTAAATATTTTTGAGAATGGCCAATCACAAGCTGCCTTTAATTTGTTATTTTTTGTTCAAACGAGTCTTGAGCTTATGTATACTAACTTTAGCTTATACATTAGCTAGATTTTAGTTTCACAAGTCATAAATTTAATGAATGCAAATATAACATTAATATAAGTGATCGTCTTTATTTAAAACGTAATAGATTATGTGACGCAGACGTCGTTTAAAATTCCTGTAGGGGTTTAGCAGAGACCTTGGCTTGATTACCTTGGGAAGTATCAACAACCCAGAACTCATTGCTTGCGCCCACTTTTTATAGGGTAGGCGATTCTTATAGGACTCTTGCTGCCTTTTTGGAATTTTTACTTGCAGCTCCTTTCGTGCCTAGGCGCGATTGGGCCACATAAAAACTAGGACTAGGTCTCTACTCTGTGGACGGTGTGTGTGCAATTATATGTAAGCTTACACAAAATACTATACTTCGGATCGTTCGCTTTTGTGATGGGGTTAGAATCTTCGGCTAATAAAAATCCTGTGGGGTTATTAAAAAAGATAAGAGGAAAATTGGGAAGTTGACATTTTGTCATTGACAGCTCCATACAGGCAGACAGTCATAGTAT